>OZ026548.1:992500-1092500 GCA_964020155.1 Chondrilla cf. caribensis
ATACTTAGATTGTACTGGAGTATATGTGTGTATCTAAATGCCGTTCTACTGTATATAGGGTATTACAGTTGGTTCTCCTGTGCCAGAGCTGGTGGAGGCTTTGAAAGAGAGCCACTCCAAACTAAAAGTACGATATGAACCATGTTATGTCAGACTGAGCAAGAAGCCATTGCACCCCCAACCATCGTGAGTGTACTGATTGCCATTCATCTGAAGTATATGCACCCCCAGGCCTACGGTCTGTGAATATGTTACTCCTGTATAGACATAGTAGTCATTATATACTGTATAGACATCCTATTGTGTCTCTCTCTCTTCAAATCTGGCATCTTTCCTGCAGAGTTTCAAGTGCCAAGGGTGGTGAATCAACCAGTCATGCTAGCATCCCACCAGTGAATGAATGACAGTAGAAATGCTCGGGTGGGATCAAGAGTTCTCCTGTTGACTATATTTTATCATTGCATGCTGAGATGTCAGTCAATAATACATCCGTGAATATGTGCAATAATCTCTAGAATAATAGTATACTGATATACAGTAATGAATTGTACGTGGTATTATATATCTGAATGATAATAAGGTCTTGATCTAGTAGGATATACATAATAGTGTCTGCATGAAATGAGGTTGTACTTCTGTCTATAATATTATAGTGTAACCAGTGCACATGGTGGCTATATGTTATGTACATACGTAAGTCTGCAGCCTGTTTTCTAATCATGTGTACATCTATAAGTGGAGAACGCTGCCCAGTTTCACTTAATCTGCATGTGCGCAGGATGGAGCACCATTGAAGCCATATTGCATGTCCATACTCCAATACATAGGTTTCCTGTTCTTTTAAGAGGATTTTATATATACACACAGAAATGGGCGTTTTTCAGCTACATGCATCTATGCACTTGTATGCGGGACGTTCCAGATACAGTAACAATATCATGTCCCAAAATTAAAAGAATCACTCATTGGCCGGGAACAAGTACTAACCAAGACACTCCATAATGATACTCAGACACTCTAGCTACACGCGGACCCGCCTCTTCGGTAATTTTGTTTCCGCGAAAGGGGTGTCACGTGAGAGGATCTAATTCGTGGTACTGGTTATTGGGTTTCGACATTAGTGTTTGTGATTTACTTATGGATAAGTGTGTTGATTGGGATAAATTGGAAGAGTTCTCTAGCGAAATTACCTCGAAATGGATTATAGTCGGAATCAATCTGTTGCCGAACGATCACCGTGATATGATTAGGGAGCTTATTGATGAAGGCGAGAAAACGGACGAAGAAAAGTGTACGCTTGTCTTGAAGAGATGGATCGAACTGTCAAGTACCGATGACCGTTCCTGGGGGAAACTTTGCTCTGTTTTGCGTTCCCATAAGGTTAAGATGGACGACCTAGCAGCAAAAATGGAAGATGTAAGTTGTACCGTATATGTAGGTTTCAGAGGGAAGGAATTTGGTTACCCGTCCAATCGCAGTGGATACTTCTGGAGTATCTATGTGACCTAATTGATATATTACAGTCAAAATGAGATTAATCCGATCATGATGACAGGATAATTCTAGCCAGTTGTGAATACCAACACACGGCAGACACAAGGGGCTATTTTCACTGTCAGATATATAGTTGATATAAGGGAGACCATTAATTATCAGTGAAGCACTATACAGTTGCCCCCAACAGCTTATTTTACTAATGGTTATGGTCCTCAGCCGTTCAGCATGATTGTTATTCAGTAGAAAGCTGCCACATCTCACCTTGAAGTTCACTGTATACGTTTTGTGTACAAATCCTAATAGAGTCTCACCTCCAACAAACCGTCCCATGCCTATGATTTGAAGGAATCTGATAAGTCTCATCCAGTTTACCAGAAAATTCACAGTCGTTTAAGACGTCTAGCTATTAACGAAGATGGTGACATGTGGAGTGATGAGACTGAATGGATATCGAAGGTACGCAGAGTTCTGGATGACTTTTTCAAGAAGTGCCGAGAAACAGAATTAGATGTTGTGAATGTAGAGAAGTGGATAGAAGAACTGTATGAGAAAGAACGCTACATTCCTCCAGCATTGTATAGCTGGGCAAAGGATTGTACCTTGAAGCTTGGAGAGTCAAGACTGTTGAAGTCCATCTCCGAAGAACCCGCAACTGAAGATTCTAAGCCTGAAACACCAAACCCAGTTAAAGTTCCACTTTTCTCTAAAGAAAACCAGTATCATGCACTACTTTGCTGCAAACTACTGCAGAGCAGTGACATCACTGCCAGTCTGAGGAAACACGGACATGTCTTTGATCATTTTTCTGTGACCAAAAGTGAATGTCAGAAGAAGCACAGAGATGAAGAGGAATTTGGTCACGGAACGTACATCATTGCACAAAAAGGAGATACGTACATTGTTGCTTTCCAAGGGCTTCAAGACATAGGGGAGTGGAAGAAGTATGAAACCTTGCAAAATGGTGAGCATCTAAAATGTACATACATGTGTGTGTGTGTGTGTGTGTGTGTGTGTGTGTGTGTGTGTGTGTGTGTGTGTGTGTGTGTGCGCGCGCGCGTGTGCATACATACATATTGAGATGTACCACTTGTGTGTGTGCCAAATATATATTAGAGGCTAACATTTTAAAATTAATTTTAAAAGTAGTGTACTTGTTTCTTTGAGTGAACCGATTGGTTGAACACTCATCAGTTCTTTAATAAATGTTGCATGATCATTCCACTTTGGATGTTTAACTGTGTTGTCATTCATTCTCCAAACAAGTTTTTGAGTTTAAAAACTCGTGGGGCTGCCACCCCCTGCACTTGGATTACTTGGGCATCTTTCTCAGGTTTAGAATAACCTTTGCTGAAGATCTTACTTTTGGCAAAGCCATTGAGACTCGAGGGTGTCAACTAGAATTTTGTGGTTAAAGTGGCTATGTAAACAATTAAGTCACAGGTAGTGTGGGCGAGTCATGCGCAATCCGCATGATGATCAGTGACATTTCTAATGCATGAATTCAAATGTACGAATAAACAGCAGAAACCATACGTTTTTTCTTCCTTTATAGATCGTCTATTATTAAAATGTTTCCTTGGACAAGATTCGCTTATTAATATGCTTATTATGTACAGAAAGACACCAGCCACACGAATGAATTGTGGGCGTCAGATTTACATATTCATGCTTACATAATCTGAGCCTCGTGACAGTATCGTGATCTTGAAAAACTGTTCTAGGGTTTAAGCATAGCTTAACTTCTCGAGAAAAAGGCGGAATGTTTGACTACAGCCCAGAGCTATGTATGCGTCGATATTGGGTAGAAGAAAGGTGAAACTAACTTTTCACCGTGTAGCTTGTTGATATTTGCTCCCGTTGTCAACATGTGACGGAATATGTTTTCACCTCTTGCCACAAACCGACAAAAACCGCCATATCTCAGGAATGGGGGAAGAAATCAACAAGCGACACGGTGAAAAGTTAGGTAAGCTGGAAAGTTAAACTTATACCTTCCATTAAATATTCTGCCATTTTAAAAGCCTTTTTGATAGGTACAATGGCATGCGGAATATTTCCATGAAATGAGCAAGCTACAAAATTTCTAAGACATTGAAACATAGCTATAATGTAATAGAAGTGTTTACCATTCTTTCGTTCAGCGGCAGCCATTTTGTTTACGGCACATATCTCACATGTTATACCTAGTATAGTATGTGCTCAAATACCAGCCCAATTTCTAATTCAGGCATTTTAATTGAAATCAACCATCTTTATTGCATAATATAAACTATAATATTAATTTACAGTTGCAGTTATGTGTGGATACCCATATTATATATAATATATCAGAGAGCAACATAGCATCAGCTGAAATTTTATTGGTTGTTCAAATCCCAATGTCTATGTACCATTCAAGCATATTATAATTACAATTATATGTTGGAAGATGCACAATGTCAGATTGTGTACAAACATTCATTGATAACTTTTTCAATGCAGCTCTTGTCAAGCAGGCTGGCTGTATTCCGTGCAATTACTTTGCACACCTTGTTGAAAGCAACAATAGAGTGATTTTCACAGGTTTGTTAGTCTAAGACTAGTACTTGTATAGTTAACCTATGACATTTAATTCCTGCATGCATGCATGTGTGAGCAATGGATTGATCGACTCTTTATTTTCTGTTACAAAATAATACAGGCTATTCTCTCGGTGGTACCCTGGCATGTGCTGTCTCGACAAGGATGCTGCAGTCAAATCCTCTTCACGAGCAGCTTCTCAGAGAAAATGTAGCTTGTATCACGTTTGGACAGCCCCCTATTTCAGACAGTACCTTTGAAGCCCTCTTGACCAAGCAATCATTCCTTAGTGAATGTTTTCACTTTATCTACTCTGATGACTGTCCAGTGCCTTTGCTACTGAAGTACTGTTTGGTCTCACTTGACGGCAAAAGCAAAAAGAGCGAGACGGGGGGACCCTTAGCTGTGGCTGTGAGTTTGTGAGTGACATTAATTTTATTTACAGGCTGTGTTTTTTAATACTATGACAGCCTCAGTCTTGGTTTCTTGTGTACAGCATGTACGTATTTTCTGTTACAGCCTATTGCCATGGGAGCAATATTTTGCAGCATGGTTGTCATGAATGTCATTAATTTCACTCTTAATGCTAATTACCTTCGATCTTACATTTGGTGTTAAATTAAAGATAAGATATGTGTGAGCCTTACATAGAGTGGCAGCTGTGACTACCGTTTGACTGTAATATACAGAATGACAGTATCCAAGAAGAGCTAGTGATGAAATGTATCAATATTCATGAGCTGATGACCACAAAGGTCAAGATTTGTCCTGCTATACCATAAATAAAGGTGTTAATTATATTAGTTATAACCAATATTAGCCCGCCTCGTTCTCTTTGATATTGTTCACAGAAGGCAAATTCTGACATATTGTTGGACACCAAAGAAGTGTTGAAGGAGAAAATGTCACAGGTATAAATATTGAATGCACGATATGTAATACTTTGTATTAATTTTAAACAATTGTGTCTACATATCTCTGTCTTTGCATGGTATGTCATGCTGTACCCTATAGCTGTACTGAATTCTGTATGTATGTACGTATATTCATCCATTACATATTATTTTCCATCTGCATGTCTGCATGTGTGTACAGAATACGAGGAAGAAAACTTCTCATTTGGTGAAAGATAAAGTTGACATGATGAACAAGAATGGTGTTGTCAAGGAGGCTGAGCCTCCCCTCCCTCAAGGGAATTATTACCTGTTCAAGGATCCTGGAAGAGAGTCTACGTCCTCAGACAAGGAACCAGTGACTCTTGAATTTCTGCCAAGAGAAAAGGCTCTGACTTTGTTCAGTCGGTTGGATCCATCGGTGGTTATAGCCATCCAAGACACCCTAATCAAGGTCAGCTATCTCACTCATACCTTTGGATGATGCCTTGTAAATATGTATCATAGAGTACGATAGCACCCTATATGTAGGGATGACGTGAAAAAACATGGCGGCCTATATCATGCATACATTAATGTTTCGCAAAAATATCACCTATGGGCAGGTATTAAGCCCCTGTCAGCATTTAAAAGTCGTTTTCGGCTAATTTTAGTAGTAAAAAAGCTACTAACAAGTGAAGGGGACATAGCTGAAGTGGCAAACCGGCGAAAGGTCAAAAAAATTAAAGGTCAAATTTTCAGACTTCTTGTCACAGCTACCGAAGTTTGGCTGGAGTTATGGAGCTAATTTCACACGAACGATTTTAATTTTATAGCGCGGAGTGCACTTTCCTACTTTTGTTACCATTGTACTACATATGGTGACTGCGGCATTTCCAGCACTATACGGCGACTGCCTCGTAGTATAATCTGCCATCTTGTTCAATTAAGCATATTCACTACTTCATAACAATGAGTCACGATGGCTCAGTGAGCAGACAACAGGTTTTATAGTGAGTTTGTTTGGTTCGAATCCCCAAGAAGGCGATTTTTGTTCCAAATTATACACATTTACATCACATGCCTGTGACAAAAAAAGATACAAACAAGCATAATAAACACATTTTAAAATGATAAAGGATGTAGGGATAACAAGCAAAAAAAGGGAAGGAACAAGGTAGGGATGAGCAGAATGAGAAGACCGTCGGAGTGGGCAGCATGTAGGAATGAGAAGACTGTCGTAATATAACAATCCCTATATCAACAGCAGTCTGCAGCTGTTGATATAGGGATTGTTATATTCCGATAGTGGGCTCAAAGTAAATTATTAATATTCATAAGTACATAGATACCCACTTATAGTTTTTCCCTTGTATTTATTCACATGCAGCATGAACTGGATTATTACAACAGACAACTTTCATTGTTTTGGAAGCATGCTCCAGAATACAGCATACCAAGCTTGAGGAATGGGCCTCCACCATGTGTTGAAGGGGTGTCGCCAGTGGTGGAGCAAGTGGAATTCCACATATACGAGCATGAAGTTTGCATCCTGGTGTCTGGAACAGATCTGTGGTTCTCGAGGGACCTAACCTTCCCAAAGATCAAGTATATGTTACACACTCGGACTCTGGAGAATGCTGATCGTCTGATACAGGTTCACAGTAAGAACAAGAGTAAACTTCTGAGTCTGATAGATGGTTATGCACGTGAAGGAGTTGAACAAATCAAGGTAACCTTGGGAATGTGTTTGGATGTCACTCGGCACACGAGAAATGTTGCTTTTACAGTTAAGGTTAGCCACACTGATAAGACAGAGTTGTGTGTGTATATAAGCGCAATGTACTTTCTACTGTTGTCAAACTATAGGATTTCGAGATGTCTATGCGACAAGCGCAGCTGGCAAATCTGTCAGATAGGCAACTCATTGGAGTTTCTCTCTTGTCAGCTACATTGGAGAGGAGAAGCAACTCAAAATCTGTTCAAGGAGGAAAAGCGTTGTACTCTAAGAAATATGAAAACATCCGCTCATTTTTGCAAAAGGCCTCTGCAATAGTACCAGTTGAGGGATGCCTGTATGCCTTAGCCGAGATGATAAAGCTCGGTCAGCTCTTTACTGATGCGACCCCATATGCAATGCTGTATATGATACCAAAGCTTTTTGAGTTATTGTTGGAATTCAGCCGCTGTGGTAGTCTACCACCATCCAAATCCATGCTGAACATTTTAGATCATATCCTCTACGATCATATGAATGTTCTTCCATTTGCCATGGCACGATTTATGGATCCTGAGGATGAGTCAAAATGGGTGAAAATACACAAGTTCCTTCTGCAACAAGGAACAGAAATCAATGAATCGCTGAAAAGAATGAAAAATTATCAACCTATTGTTTCCGATGTCAACATCCAGAAAGTTTTGTCCTCATCTGCCGAACTTGATCCTCAAAAACAACTTGATGCAATGAAGCAGCAACTAGATGCAATGGTCGTGTCAGAGGCATCCTGTGAGAGGACATCGAATGCAGATCACCCAGCTCCGTGGGATATCAATCAAAGCATGGTGCAGTTGGCCAATGATGTTAGCAACTTTTCTTTCTTCCTAGGCATTGTTCTGGATTCCTTCATGAGTGCTCAAGTCCAAATCCCTCTCTCTCAGAATCCTCAGTATACGGCCAGAGCCCTGGAAACCACAGGTGTTGCGGTTGGCGTTTGGTACCTCATTGGTCTGAGCTTTGTGGATATGAAGAAAATTATACAGGATCGCAAGCTTTTTATCGACGTAGCCGACTATCTTGGCAAGTACTATGGAGTAGATGATCTTCCCACGAAGAATTATGTTGGGAAGCTTAACTTCATCTGTAATGCCATGAGCCAACGGGTGAGTTGCAGCACACAGTACATCAGTTACTCCCTGGAACGCCAGTTGAGCAAGCTCTGCAGTGACTGTGGAATTACTTCTTCCACGTCCACGGAGGAAATCTGTAGCAGATGGGATGAATTTTTCAAGGAGAAGATTCTATCGCTCATCCTGCCTCCATATCACCCCCTCATTGCTCGCTGGATCCAGTGGACATTAGCTGTGTATGAGTTGCGTGAGACACTTGCCAGTTACACCACAATAGGGATCATAGGTCTCATGAATAGTGGGAAATCGACATTAGTCAATTCTCTCTTTGGGCAAAAGGTAAGATAATGATTTGGCTCACTAATTCAGTGTGTGGTAACTTATTTGTTGCAATTGCAGATTCCATCTGGGACTATGGAGGCCAAACGCACCACTGTACCCTTTCTGTACAACCTGGAACCAGAAGTGGAAGGAATCGATGTCATTGACTTCCCCGGTGTGGATGACTGTAATGTTGACATACAGGAACATTGCAAAGCGTTATTTCAACTTCCTCAGGTCATCATTTTCCTAGTGGACTACAGGTACATGAACATACATATACGTATATGTGCATACATGTCGTGATTAGTACCAATAATTTATTCTGTTATTTTGCCACATACAGGAAGGCAAGTTCAAGTGCTTCCATGGCCTGGTTGAGTTTCATTTTAAATAAACACGTCCCATTTCTTGTCTGTCTCACATTTGGTGACAAGTTGTTCGCTGAATGCATGCCAACCCGTCACAGTCACCTGGACCCACCTGACCAGAGCAAACCCAATGATTCATCCATCCACGAACAACTTCAGGAGCACAAAAAGGTGAGCAGTATATAGAAACCGGAACAATGCCATTTTCCGTCACAGTGTACATTGTTAGCCTAAGGTTGTAGTATATTATTGACACAGACCTTCATACAATCATCAAAGAACTTCAATCAGGTTCCAACCTTTGGTTTTCTTCTTAAATTGTATCTTACATCTGCTCTTGAATATGTCCTGATCCGGCGCATTGTGTACCATGACTAGCTCTATATTCAGTTTGTATTTTAATGGGTTTTGATGGTTTATTTCTTCAGTCATACCTGTGTTTTCTCTACCCTTACTTATTCACATGAAGTACCACCCATGAATCCAACTTGTTTTAAAATCATGTGGCTAGAATAATGCACATATGTATGTACATATATTTACGTACGTGTTGTGGCTAAGGTTTGCTTAATTCAATTCAGATTTCATTATGGGTATTTTACACTCCATAGATCTTTGAAACAAAGTGTAGTCAGCAGTTACTGGGCGGTGAGGAGCAACTTCCCTTCACTGTTGAGATTTGTGCATTTGGCCTTGACAAGGATTCGGTTTTGAATGAAAAGGAAAATCGCAGAAGATTGCGAAATGTGGGGATCAAGAGCACGGCTGATGTTGGAGAGTGGATCATAGAATCGCTCCAAGTAAAGAGTCAAATGAAATCAGCAGAAAGCCTTCGAAGGTTTTTTGATACCCATTCCACTTCCATTCTAAACTAGATATTGAGTGATACAGTGACTATCATTTAATTTTTTTTTCAGTTGTCTGTATCAGCCATTAGCATGTATATTTTTGAAGTTTTGTACAAGTATATTTACTCACATTCTTTATAAATGTTATTCAAATATTTGTGTGCCTATTTTAAATTTGCATTACATTGCTTCTTTCAGAATAAACATTCTTGCTTTTTGTATTCAAGTTATTCAGTACACTAGTCATGTAGCTAAACTGTAATTTATGTACTATATGCTTATGTATTGTGTATGCATGTATACGGACATGTACAGTTCCCATTTTTACATATTACACAATCTTATTATTAGGCTCACTCCTGCTCGCTTTACTCTATAGCTAGTGGTATATAAGACCAGCGTCCAGTGTGGACATTCTATATACAGCTAATATTATTTGTAATAATGATATTATCATACAGTTTAAGCAAAATATGCATGCCGGGCCGGGGAGATCCCTACAATTACGTACTTACTTTTACTGACCACACCTTGCGAGGCAAGTAATCTGCTTCAATATACGTATATTGTGTATGCGTACTTTAGGAGAATGTAGACCGTGCTATATTCTCATTATAGCCTATACAGAGCTGATATAATACCACACACCATGGAGACTGTTCAAGATAAAAAATCTTATACGAAGATCACTGACAGCGATTTAGCGGATTATTTGCCTGAAATGGGAGCCAAATGGTTCGAGATTGCCTTGAAGCTGGGATGTGGGCCGAAGGCCGAGGAGTTACGGCTAAGTCTAGAGCCAAATAACAGAAAATGCTGGGTTGTAATCTCGGAATGGAAAGATAAGGACGAGAAGGCCAGTTGGGAAGCGCTCTGTGCCATCCTTCGTTCTCCAGCCGTAGGATTGAATCCGCTAGCTAACAAGATTGAACAGGTAAATTGAACATCTCGCCTCAATACTCGAACCATGGGGTCTAGTTCAGTATCAAATACACACCGACACCACTTTCTGAGAATAGATACTCCAAAAATATATCTGGATTTCCATAGATACTACACCAGTGACCATAGTAGCAGCTTCGTTTCTTCGTAGGCACAATGCGGAAGCCATAGCCCGATTCAACCTTAGGTCTATATTTAATTCAACCCACACGTAACAGGGGTAACACGGGGTAATTTGGGACGAACGCTGAGGTAATGCGCCATGGGACAGGTTTCCATTGAGATTGTTGAGCTATGGTTGAGTGTTCAGCTACTGGTCAATCCCCTGAGTGTGGAGATACCACTGACACATAGGCACAGCCTGGATGTTTAAGATAGCTAGGTGACTGTTTGTACAGGCCCTACTGGATGTAACAGATTGGCAATTATTTATTTTCACTTTGGCATCACTTGTAGGAATTTTGTCCCGATCAAGTTATTGCTGATCCTGGTGTGTTGTGTGTGTGTGTGTGTGTGTGTGTGTGTGTGTGTGTGTGTGTGTGTGTGTGTTTGTGTGTGTTTGTGTGTGTGTATTTATGTGTGTGTGCATGCATGTATGCGGATGTGTGTGTGTGTGTGTGTGTGTGTGTGTGTGTGTGTGTGTGTGTGTGTGTGTGTGTGTGTGTGTGTGTGTGTGTGTGTGTGTGTGTGTGTGTGCACGTGTACGTATGCGTGTATATGTGTGTTGGGGGGGGGTATATACGTAGGTGTTTGTGTGTGTATGTGCACTTGTACGTGAATGTATGGTATGCAATTGTAGATTCTGAAATAGAAGAAAAGCAAGATCAGTGTTTCGGAGGCGTGGAGCCACCTATCAAAATGCTCACCCGTCGAATAGAGCGCGTACAGAGAAATCCCGACAATGACATCTGGGAAACAGAAGCGCAGCGTGATGGAAAGATAAGAAACATCATCGCTGATTACTTTCTCAGACATAAAGAACTGGAAACCGAGACTAAACTGGTTAATAGGGAGGTTACCAGCCTAATAAAAGATGGCTACATTGCAGGAGAACTGGCTGCAATGGCTCAGGAGATGGCCCTTGATTACGAGCGGATGCTGTCTGATGACTCCATTTCCTCCGTTGATTCTGGGTCTGTGGGATTTCCTGAGGAAGAGGAACCACTCTTTTCCAAAGCGAATGCTTATCATGCTCTTTTATGTTGTTTGGCTATCGGGTCATCACCGGAGGAGAAGGAGGTCCGAAGAGTGATCAATGGTCACGGGCACGAGTTTCAGAGTCTCTCTGTATCACGTAGCGACTGTTCACGCGAGCACGGAGAGGGTGGATTCCATGGCACATATCTCATCGCAAAGAAAGGAGACATCCATTTTGTTGCTTTCAAGGGTATCTCAGAG
Source organism: Chondrilla cf. caribensis (assembly GCA_964020155.1). Classification (NCBI taxonomy): domain Eukaryota; kingdom Metazoa; phylum Porifera; class Demospongiae; order Chondrillida; family Chondrillidae; genus Chondrilla; species Chondrilla cf. caribensis. The sequence continues at coordinate 1,004,156 of OZ026548.1, forward strand.
CTTACAGAGTGGAGCAAGTACCAGTCCTATTCAGATGGTATGCATGTGTTTCGGTATATTTGCCATTACCTATACATGGCACAAATAGTGTGTGTGTGTGTATTGACTAGCTTGTTGTCATTTTAGGTTTGCTGAAACAGGCAAGAAATGTCCCAGCCAATTACTTGTTCCATCTCATCAGAAATAAAGAGAAAGTCATTTTTACAGGTAGGATCCCGACCTATCACCCTCTCATTTGTCTTCGTGGCGCTATCCCTGTACATTGTGTCTTGACATCTGTAGGACATTCTTTTGGTGGTGCCTTGGCATGTACAGTGATGGCCAACATGGTCTGTGACAACGACATCATCAACCAGGAAGTGATGAAGATGAATATGTGCTGCCTAACCTTTGGGCAGCCCCTCATTGCCGATGATACTCTGGCAGAGATGATGGCACAGAAAGAGCAGCTCCGTGGATGTGTCCATCATGTTTATACCGAAGACGTTGTTCCCACACTACTGAGATATGCTTTTGCAAGTGCCGTAGGGAAGCATAGTGTCCAAGAACAAGCTGGAAAGACTTCTGTGAGTATTGTGTGTGTGGGGTGTGTGTGTGTGGGTGTGTTTGTGTGTGTGTGTGTGTGTGTGTGTGTGTGTGGGTGTTTGTGTGTATGGGTGTGGGTGTGTGGATGGGTGGGTGGGTGTGTGGATGGGTGGGTGGGTGTGGTTGGTTATGTACGTTTGGATGAGTTTATTTGTGCATGTGTGGGTTGGTTTGGTGCAGTGTACGTACATATGCATACGTAGATGTACGTATTGTCATTACGTTTACTGATATGTACCATGTGCTGCTGATGTACATAGGTTGGTAAAGCCTGCAGAATAGTGAGTGAGCTGTCTAAACTGCAGAGGCCAAAGGTGAGTTCTTGCATGAATCCGGTAATGTTAACCAAAACAGTCAATTGTTATTGCCGCTATCAACAGGGTTCTGATAAAAAAAATTCAAAGGAAGACTGCAGGTTGGCAGTGAGCACAATCCAGCAGGAGGTTGATAGGGTGAATAAGACCGAGAAAGGTCTCTCTACGGAAACTGTGCCTCTTCCCCTTGGAAGCTACCATTTCGTCAAAACCTCTGCACCAGCAGGTGGTGGTCCTGTGCAGAAGAGACTGGAGCTCACTGACCTTAGCCTGGAGGATGCACAGAAGACACTGTCAAAGATTGATCATCGATCTAAAATTTCATCTGAGCTATTCGCCAAGGTGACTGATTTGCTGTGTAATGGTTGTGAAATGTACTTATGTATATTCAATTGACATGTTGTCTTATCACGCATATTCTGATATTTGGATAATGAATCATGTTATATCCTTTGATACCACAGCACACTGCAAAGCACTATTTCAGCTCAGTTTTCACCAGTTTTATCGACTGCGAACCAAAGTATTCCCTTCCCGATGTCGCTGACAAGAAGTTACCTCCAGTGGTTGTAGACCACCCTCACATTGATGATGTGGACATATACTGCTGGGATGAAGACATCAACGTTGTCATTTCCGGTAATAACCTGTGGTTCGTAAGAAGTGCTGCCGTCCATGAGTTGCGTAACGTGACCTGCTGCCTACAGACTAACACCTGTAACCAGCTTCGTGTGAGCACCGTCATTCGGGAAAACGTGTCAGATTTCATCAAGAAGCTTCCCCGTGTCCCTGAAGTGCGTTTGGGGAGCTGCTTTCTGAGCCCAGTCACAAAGGAGATTCAGGTTCAGGCAAAGGTAGGTCTGATGTTGTGCTACAGAGGATTGTACAATTAGGCAACAAACCTACATGTGGTCTCAATTGGAGGGTGACCATTATTGTGATGTTGAAAGTGAATGGCCTACAGGAATGGGGAATGGTGCATAATAGTTTTATTGCATGCATAGTACAGTATAAAGACTTACTGTATATACAGTGAATTCTTGTTTATCTGCCAAACCTTTTAATCCACCACATTTTCCCAGTACCAATATGATGTACAGTTACTAATAAATATCCAGTTAATCCGCCAAACTCATTAATCAATCATTTTTGGAAAACGAATTGTGGCGGATTAACAAGAATTCACTGTACATATTAGCCTGGCATACCCATTTGTGTCATATTGTAAATAATATTGTGGTTCATGACTGAAGTATGGTATACCAACGCATATTATGTATTTTTGGGACTGCTTATGAAGCTTAATGTCATTGCTTTAATATCTATGTACTTTGTAATCTCCCACCTGTAGAATATGTCCGTCCCACCATGCAACATCCAAATTGCCAAGTTGGCCCCTCAAAATCTCATCATACTGGCTGTACTGTCAACAGTTTTGGAGAATGTCGTCCCCCGTGGTTCAAATTCGGAGCGATGTGGAACTGTTCGTCAGTTCCTCTGTGATGGCCTGAAAACTGTACCTGCCGAAAGCCTTTTCATTGCCGGATATAGCAATCACTGTGGTGATGAATATTGTCGTAATACCGTCAAAATGCTAAGGATGCGAAGGAACGACAAGGGTATTCCACCATCTAAAGGGATGTTGAATTCCATCAGGATGTTCATGGATAGCATCATCATTCACAACCATACATTGAAGTTGTTTGAGGTGCAATTGCAGAATACCCTCCCACCTGGAACACAGATCAAAGCAAGGTACAGAGAACAACTGGATGATGCCACACGAAGCTATCTAAACCAGCAGCAACAGAAGATGATGAAAGAACTTGAGAAAAGACGCTCAAAACCTTATCTCTGTGGAGAGGGACTTGATTGTATCCTGAATAGGACGGAAAACCCTTTGAAGGTACTGGATAAGGAAAGGGACCTCATACAGCAAATAGCTCAGGAACAACAAGGCTGCATCGCTCTCAGCAAATCGGATAAGACACCTTACAACGAGAGGTTTTTGAAAGCTGCTGACTGCAGTCTGAAGAGGAGTATAAGCTTGGCTTGCGCTCTGGATTCTTTCATGCGAATGCAAGTCAAGGTACCATTTGTCCATAATCCTGAAATGACGGCCAAAGCTCTTGAGAGAGGAGGACCAGCCATCGGGGCCTGGTACCTGGTTGGCATGAATTATCTTGGAATCCAACAGTTAGTGAAAGACAAGCCGCTTGTGATCGAGGTATCCAACTTCTTGGAGAAGTACTTGGACCAGAAGTATGATCCTGATTCTGAGGGTTACAGTAGTAAAATAGGATTCATTTTACAAGCAATGAAGCAGCCCGTCACGTACAGTACGACTTATATCAGCTACTCCCTTGAAATCCAGCTGAAGTCCTTATGCAAGGAGCGCAGTATCACGGCCTCAACTCCTGTTCTGGATATTAGACGCCAGTGGGACCAGTCATTCAAAGATACCGCCTTAGCCCACGTCGCTCTCCCTTTTCGACCGATTATTGCACGGTGGATCAAGTGGATGCTTGTGACAAACAGACTGAGGGAATCGCTTGCCAAGAGGACCACCATCGGCATAATGGGGTTGCTCAACAGTGGCAAATCACATCTCCTCAACTGCCTTTTCCATACCAAGGTACCTACCTACCTGCACTATGTACAGTACATACATATATGTTTAGTATCTGTACATACGTACAGTATGTATGTACATAAATCTCTTCTCATCCTCACCACCCTCGCTACTCCTTCCATTCTCGCAGTAATGATATCATTACTCCCCACTCAGCAGCTTCATGTCACATGTACATGTTGAAGCATGTGTATCGTTTCCTCTCTGACTTCATTTGGTTTTGTGTATGTACAGTATGTATGTATCCAAGTATGTATGAATATGTGTTTATACGTATGTGAATGTCTACGTACGTGTGTACATACATGTATATGTACAGAAGCACTGTACTCTTATGATTCACTGGCTGACAACAGATACGTATATTGATATTTCCATAGGCACCAAGTGGTACACGGGAAGCAATGAGAACTACCATACCTATGGTGTACAACATGGACTCTCACGTTAAGCAATTAGATGTCGTTGATTTCCCCGGTGTAGATGACTCTGATGAGCGTGTCAGACAACTCTGTAGGGTCATGTTTGACCTGGTGCAGATTAGCGTCTATGTGGTTGACTACAGGTTTGTTTACTTTGTTAACACGTGCACACACACGCACGCACGCACGCACGCACGCACACATACACACACACACACACACAAACACCACACACACATTTACATGTACATGCATGCATGCACACACACACGCACATGCATGCACATGCACACTGCTTTACTCTCTGTCATCATTATTATGTAGAAAAGCCCATTCCAGGGAGTCACTGAATGTACTAAAGTACATTGCAGCTGCTGGTGTCCCTGTACTCATCTGCCTCACTCATGCTGATAAGCTGATATCCGATATCATGCCAGGGGTAGGCAATCTTCCTGATGTTCTGCAGAGTTGGGAGTGCATTGCTGAAGCTCGCCAGGTACGTATGTATGTACATTGTGCATGTATGCATGTAGAACATACGTAATTGAAGTGAATACAGTGGAACCTCTCTATTACAAAGTTATACAAACCTCTGAAATGTGGAAACCTCTGTAATAAGGACACCATTATGTGTCCCAGTGTAGTACAGTAGTATATTAAATGACCTCTGAATTGAGGAAACCTCTGTATTAAGGACTAAAATTAAGGTCCCAAAGTGTCCTTAATAGAGAGGTTCCAGTGTATTCTATTTGATAAAATACGTACATGTAATGATGTATTTGTTATGACTGAACGTAGACATGTATATGGAGTGCCTCCCAGCCACCAGATACAGTTCACTTGTTCGTACCCGAGTTGTTACATCTCCCTGTATGGTGGGCAACAGCAATATGCAGTAACGTTTATCGACATGTTCTATGCTCCCTGTTACATACTATACACTCTGACTGTGTAATCAAATGTTCATAATATTGTACTTTTCCAGGATTTCCTGCAAACCTACAGGGAAAGGCTGAAGGAGAGTCCTCCTGAGTGTGTGGAAATGGCTTGCTTTGCTTTTGACAAGGATTCCATCTTTGCAGTGAATGGCGGCAGACAGCATATGAAGGATGCCGGCATCAAAGATCACAGTTATGTTGCCTCGTGGATAGCTGAGATGGTCTGTCGCCAGGGACAAGTGGAACAGGCCAAACTACTCAAGGAGTTTTTCTGTATATAGCTTGACAACATGGAATTTGGACCGATAGCGTAGAATTATTACATATTTAAATTTACATGTAAAGATGGTTATCTCTGTGTATATATACCAAAAACTATGATTTGTGTACATAGTGTAATTCATAGATGATTGTAGTGTTTGAATTGAGATTTTGTTTTAGTAATATATAGTATTTATTACATTTATACATGTGTGTTGATACATAAATGTAACTTTACTTGTACATATTAAAGCATTTGAAATAATGAAAATATAAGTGTTCATACGTAGATTAGCATTGGAAATTATAGAATGACATTACGTATATCAGTGTTCTGACGAGAGGTAGTGTGACAGTGTATTTGCACAGAAAAGAGATTCAATTGCCTGACATTCCAGATCTGAGACGCCTGGATGCCAAATGTCAATAATGAGTACAACTCTTGGAACATGGACCATCCCTCCATCACCTCTATCCTGTGGAACACGGACCGTCTCTCCACCACCTCCATCCTGTGGAACACGGACCGTCTCTCCACCACCTCCATCCTGTGGAACACGGACCGTCTCTCCACCACCTCCATCCTGTGGAACATGGACCGTCTCTCCATCTCCTCCATCCTGTGGAACATGGACCGTCTCTCCATCTCCTCCATCCTGTGGAACATGGACCGTCTCTCCATCTCCTCCATCCTGTGGAACAGTGACCGTCCCTCCACCACCTCGATCCCGTGTTACTTTGTGATGCACACTATGGAGGTAGGCATCGTTGAAGACCAAAGGCTCTCCCTCACGCCAGCCTGTGGAGTCCTTCCCAACTGTTAGCCTGTACTCTGGTGAGGAATAGAGGGGAAGGTGACACCTCAGCCGGAAGTTACAAGGCCCATAATGTGCTTCAATTTCACTACCAGGGTAGAGTACAGAAAACAATACGTTCCCATATGCACACCTGTGCATCACAACGTCTCCCAGTTCACCAATGAGATTCATAGTATCCGGACACAGCTCTGCATTTTCCAGTATAACAGCCCCCTGGTTAATTAAAGGGAATACCTCCCATTTTCCCTGTGGTATGACATTTCGCTTCCAGGTCCCCTTGTATTCGGCGTGAATGTTATCAAATTCCCTTCGCACCCACTTTAGGGCATCTATAGACTCCAAAACATCAATACTTGGATAGATATCCGTCAGTTCAGAGAATGACCAGAAGGTGTCATTCTTTAAACCTTTCAATACCCACACAGAATGACTTGGAGCATCCTTTTCTTTGTCTGTGTCGATCTCTTTCGTCCACTCACACCACGGCTTTGTACTGTAGTCTCCAATCATCTTACTCACGCGTTCGACGTCTTTATTACTGGCTGAATGGGTTTTCACAAACTGCTTCAGCGATACCCTTAGTTTCCTCAACATGGATTTATCGTCAGTCAGTCTGCACCTAACACACGTGGGAGAAGAGCAAACGGCCTTTGAAGACGAATCACGTTTGGCGTACTTCGTTGTGACGAAACATGTAAGCCACACGAATAATATGGTCACTACAAGACCAAGAACATTAGTTCCAACGAACAACATCTTATAGACTTCCATTTTAGGGGTATTGCGCAAGACGCGAACCCCGCCTGTTGTCATAGTGATCGTCCCACGGGACAGTCTGCGAAAGAAAGATACAGACGCCATCTCTTGTTCGCTTTGTGCTCAGCACATTCGCGTCAGTGCGATGCTGTGAAGGTTTGAGTGCAAAATGGACGACAACCGGATAATTTGGATACGAAACAGAGTCCTAACTGGACTGAGCCTGAAGAAGGAGAGTCTTTTCGAAGACTTGCTCGTGAGGAACGACTATGAAGTCTCCAAGGAATTGCGGGCTTACTTGGATGATCCTTCAGGAGGGAGGTACGGTGCGCTTTTGTTTTACAGCATCATTGCTGAAGTGGAGGAAGAAACAGAAATGGTAGAAGGTGAGCATACTTGTGCAATACGTGTGCAGACGGTATGCAGTAGAATTTGCTTATCGAGTACCGTAATTAGCACACTCTCCTGGTTAGTACATGCACTTTGAATGGTCCCTAGTGCATGTTCCCTATGTCAGCTGGTACCGATAAGACAAGTGCGGCACACTAAATACTGAACAAGTTGGACTGTAATAAGGGGATTCCTGACTTCCATGCACCGTGGTGTGCAAAGTAACCATACTCATGTGATGCCTTTAGAATGTGGTTCTCAATGGTATCTTGCTATGAGTATGGTTTGTTCTTCAAAACTAACCCCCTAACTGATCCTCATCGTAACACCGCGCACTGGAGAAAAACTCTATACGAGTATTGGCATTTAGTAACAAAACTGTGTGTGAAAGTCAGGATGCCCCTTTACCCTCAAGGTATGTATGTATGATATTATGCATATTCATTCGACAAGTTGGACTGTATACTAGGGTGCAATCAGCTATACTGAGTATGTCTATTTCCACATTATTATGCTGTACGTTGATTTTGAACACACATGTTTTTACTGTCATACATATGTATACCCACGTATATGTATGCAAGAACTGTACGTATGTGTATGTATGTACGTACTTATATTATTATGTATAATGGTACATACTACTATGTTCACATCTCAAACTTTTTTCTTGACTTACTGTGCACCCAGAACAACTCATTGAGCATTTGGTGGAAGAGGCCCAGAATTTGAAGGACAATGAGAGCGAAGGTACTGAACACCGTAGTGCTTCTCCTGGCGAAGCAAGCAATATTGGCAACGGCCAATCCTCACCTAATGAAAAGGACAAAGAAAGTGCGTATGTACTAGATACGTATGTATTATTCTGTCATCTGAATGTACATATGCATGTATGCATGTATTTACAATACCTTATTCTAAGCATTTTGAGTCTTTTGTTCACCATCTTTATACGTATTATTGTTCGATCCAGGTGACTCAGGCAACCAAGAGAATCGTGTACTGCAGAAGGTACGGGAGTGCATGCTGAGTGTTGGTGTGCGTATCTTGCAGTACCTCTGTATGCATGCATATGTACAGTACATACGTAGATGCTTATGTATGTACACACTGTGCATCCCTAAGCATACGTACACTAGATGTGTTGCAGGTACACAATTATACAATATGCAAACTGTGTAGTATTTGTAAGCACATACGTACTAATGTTATTATGTGCATGCATACTTATATGTAATTCTGTGGCTGATAATGTGAGATTCTCCACTCATACACTTCCCAGAAACTTGTGAAGCAAGTTGTCAAGAAGCCACTGTTAATGATGGCTTGGAAGCACCTACCGGAGGAGGCACAGGAATCCCGTGTTGTCTACTTCATTCGAAACACAAGTGACCCTGTACCCGTCGTCGGCAGTGAAGAAGAAGCTCAAAAGACCATGCCAAAGTGTTTCGAAATTGGCTGCATTTCCGGGAATCCCCTAGCTGCCTTGGAGAATGTCCTCAATTTTGTCTACATCCCCTTACTGACGGCCGCTGGGCAGAGAAATGGGGATGGAGAACTGCATGCTACAGTTCATTCAAGTACACGTGCCTCCAGTAGGGTGAGTTTCAGGGTTCCTGCTGATAGTGAAAGTGATTCTGATGCTGAAGACAAGCAGGAGGGGAGTGGGAGTGTCAGACGTACTGCGTCCACCCAGGATCCAAGGCTATCATACCTGAGGGATGAACTTCTTGTCAATATAAAGAAATTCTCTTCTCAAGTTGCCTTCACCATGCATCAAGTTGCAGGGGAGATCAAGCTGGAAATTCCTGAGGTCCCAGATGGTGAACTCGCACAAGTGGCCAAGAACCAGGACCTCATCTCAAAGCTGGACCTGGCTGTTGAGTCGTGGTGCAGAGTCATGTCTGCCACACTAGAAGAGCAGCTCAAGAAGGAGCCTTCTGGTAAAGGACCTCTGTCCGAGATAGAATTTTGGAAGGAAAGAAGCTCCGCTCTTGGTACCCTGTGGGAGCAGCTAAATTTCCCGATGGCCCAAAGAATTCAAGAGGTTTTAAAGTTTGCAAACTCCCCAACGTACTCTGGATTCGAATACCACTTGCAGGAGTTGACCAAGTACTGCGTCGAGGCCAAGGATAACGTGAGGTTCCTCTCCACACTTGAACGTCACTTCAAGAACATTGCCCACGGTGCCAGTTTCATCATAGTGATCGAAACCCTCCCGGCACTGATGAATGCTCTGAGGATGGTCTGGGTGATATCTCGTCACTACAACACAGATGACAGGATGGTTCCTCTCATGGAGCGTGTTGCCTGGGAGCTCTGTGAGCGGATAACAAGAGCAGTCAACATTAGAGCCATCTTTGGGTAAGTACATATGTAGGTGTTATGCACTTTGTGTGCATACTGTATGTACGTGCATGCATACATTACACTGTTGATAAACATGCATAGTGGTGAATTAACTACACATATGCAATACTGAATTATAGTATTTATTGCATGGTCTGACATGCGTATGTATATGCTTATTGTATCATGTATCCACCATACATACATACATACATATGTCTGTATGTACTGTATGTACTATTATTCATTAGTTCTACAATTATGCATGCATTAACTTTTCTTCCAGTGAGCCGATTGATGTCATCCAGGAGAAGACCATGGAGGCTAAAAGGATGGTGGGTGTCTGGAAACAGGCATATTTGGACGTGAGGGCCAAAATTGAGGCATCCGAGCGCGACGCACGGTGGGAATTTGACAGACGCAAGCTGTTTGACAGGACAGACTATTCGGGAAGTATTTGTCAAGACATCCACGATGTTGTTCAGGTACATACAACCTATACATGTACTCTGCATTGGATGCAGTAGTCCCTCTTTCAGAGTTGCATGCCTGTGTGTACATGTACTGTATGTGATTGTGGCTGCCTACAACCACTCATGTGCATACGCAGCAGGACTACATGTGATGCCAATTTCCAACTTGTACCCATGAGATCTTGCTGCTCTCCATGTGTGCAGACTGTGGAAGAGTTCCACAACATTTTTGGTCCAGAGCTGAAGGCTGTGACTGGTGATCCAGACAGAATCGATCGTGTGTTGGACAGAGTGGATCACCTCATTGTGCCCATTGCTGAGGTATGTACATAACATGTATATACACGTGTGCTTATGTGTAGCTACGTACGTACGTACATATATACTGTAGGTACATATGTACAAAGTGGTATCTCTATTACCCAGGAATCTTACTTAACTACACTTGTACGTACGTACGTATGTACTGTACATATGTACGTACCTAGATTGTTACTGTTTACAGATGGGAGTAAGCCATACCATATATATTCACCTATGTACGTACGTACGTGTTTTTACATCTTGCAGATTAAGTTTGATCCATACCAGCCTTCAACAAGGGGAGAGTGGAGGGCAGTGATGGATCGCTTCAAAAGGGATGTGCGTGTCATTGAAGAAGAAGCCAATTCCTTCATCAATGACTCTTTTGAGAGCTTGAGATCTGCCGAGGGTGCCTTTGACATGCTTCACAACTTCAAGCACATCAGAGCCAGAGAATCCATCAATGAGACCATGATGAGGAAATTTGATCAAATTTTAGATCAATATGGCAAGGAGGTATGTTGTACGCATGTATGTATACATGTATGCACCTGAGTGTGTTCACACTCTTTGTACCATATCTACATACGTACATATGAATTTGGTGTATAGTGACAGAGATCAATTAATGATCACAGCATGTTATTGCTAAGGTAATGATTCATGAGTATGAATACCCAATAAACCTAATGTATCTTATGTATCTTAGGACTCATGTACATACGTACAGTATGTAGGTACAATATGATATTCAGTACCATATCACTCTGACTGTCAACATAATATACGTCCTATTGTATTTATTTTCAGATTGACTCCATGAACCAGTTGTTTGTGGAGCACAAGGACAACCCGCCCATCTCGAAGAACCAGCCGCTGGTGGCAGGGTCCATTGCCTGGTCCAAGTCCCTGTTCCAGCGCATCAAGCACACCGTGGTCCGGCTGAGGACCATGAAGGAGCTCATCAGCACTCCCAAGGGGAAACAGGTCAGCACAGTAAACAAGTATATACCTGTGTTGGTACAACGTTCATTGCGTTGGGAGGTCGAAAGGAATAATCCACAAATATATTTCCCATTTTTGCACACTATATACGTAGGTACGTATATACAGTACGTACATATCTGTTAATTTGATTTGTTGCTTAACATAAATTAACTTTCTACAGAAAGCATACAATCAAATTAAGTACTTTATATTATGTATAGTATACTTAGTAGCTACACAGTTTCACATAATAAAGCTAGGTGTAGGTGTGTATGTGCGTAAGTGGATATGGGTATGGATGGGTTGGAGTGAATGTGTATTTCCAGGAAGTTCCACTGGGTAAGATGAAATGCCAGATACTGCTGACCCTATCTCCAGATTACTGACAATCAAATTAAGTACTTTATATTATGTATAGTATACTTAGTAGCTACACAGTTTCACATCATAAAGCTAGGTGTAGGTGTGTATGTGCGTAAGTGGATATGGGTATGGATGGGTTGGAGGGAATGTGTATTTCCAGGAAGTTCCACTGGGTAAGATGAAATGCCAGATACTGCTGACCCTATCTCCAGATTACTGACAAGTACTTGGCTGTGGCCCGTGCCATGAAGGAATATGAGGACGGCCACTACCATCTCTGGTTGGAGCACGCCGATGCTGTAGTGGCAGGACTGATGAAGAGGTCCGTCCTGGCCAAGGCTGAACCGCCCCCTCCTCCTCCCGAGGAGGTCTCACTTCCTGTGTCTCCAGCACCATCACCTACGAAGGCACCTCAAGTGGTACCTTCCACCAGTATCTGTGAGTTACACATGTATGTACATATGCATGCATACATGTTCATGTGCGTATGTACACAATTGATGTCTGATGTGAATATACTGCATTACGTATTTATAGATACATACATGCATGTGTATGTACAGTACATACATGCGTACATATGTACTTGTGTAAAATATTATAATATTATATGTATGTATGTGATAAGCCATGCATACTTTTTATGCAATCTTAGGACAATTACTAGTTTATACTCATGTGCATATGTACGTATGTATACTATGTACGTACGTACTTGTCCAACAGATCTGCCTCCAGGTCGAGAGTACGTAGTGAATCTCCCTCCTGAACTGATGCAAATTGTGGTGGAGACCAGGAATTTGGAACAGCTGGGCTACATGGTCCCGGAACAGGCCAGAAATGTTGCACTGCAGGAGGAGAAGCTGCTGGGCTATCAGGACGGGCTGAAGAGGATACTGATGAGGTACAGGATGTGTACAGAGGTACTCACAGAGGCTGAGGTGAGTCAAAGGTTTCATACATAGGTTATACGTAAGTCTGTACATCTATACTGTACATACGTACTTACGTACATATTATATACGTATGTACATACACAAGTGCCTATTACACACTGTAGGTATGTATGTCCATTACATTACGTACGTATATAACGGTATATACGTATGACTATACGCAACTACTCTTGTATAGACTGAGCTGATGGAGGACCACATCAAGACACTGCAGAGAGTGATCAAGCCAGGAGCCAAGCGTCTCAACTGGAGCAGCCTGGGCATTCACGACTACATCGTAAAGTGCGAGGAGGCTCTCTCCAAGTTTGAGTCACTGAGCAACCAGGTCCTAAAGAATGCACATGATATCGAGGAGCGGCTACAGACCATTGAGATGGCATGTCTGTTCAAGGACCCCTTCAAGGAAACAGGACCATCTGGAGAGCCACTGGAAGCAAAGGTGAGCATACTTACAGTATGTGCTTGCTTATGTACATGCATAGTTTGATTCACTTTTGTGGTGTTTTGTAAGAAATAGTTCTCAAAATATAAAGAACTAAAAATAGCGAAGAGATACAGTACATGCGTATGCATATACGTATATTGTTTGTGTATCCAATTGTATGGTGACTGGTGAGTACTTTCAACATACAACACAATAGTGTAATCAAGGGGCTATTTTGATCCACATACAGTACATACGTATGTACATATGCATGTATGTTAACAGTATTGTACTGCATGGACATATACGTATTTGTGCATGTATGCCATGTAGGCCTTCTTTGAGGCCCAGGAGACCCATCGCAGTGATGTGCTGACCTCTCTAGCCAGGAAGTACAATGCTATCGGTCCACTGCTGACGAAGATTGAAGGTCTTGTGGTGTACACCAACTCGGGCAAGTCATATCACCTCAAAAGCTATTATGCGTACTGGGAGAGGAAGATATTTGACTGCATTTCGAAGGTTTGTACAATAAGCTGAGGAAGTCCATTCTACGTGTACAGTGGAACCTCTCTATTAGGGACACTTTGGGGCCTTGTTTTCAGTCTGTATTACAGAGGTGTCCTCAATTCAGAGGTCACTTAATACACTACAGTACTACACTGGAACACACTGGGTGTCCTTATTATAGAGGTTTCTGCACTTCAGAGGTTTGTAATAGAGAGGTTCTACTGTAATAATATTATGTATTGTGAATTCCCTGTTTTCCCAGATGGTAGTGAACAACCTGCGCTATATGAACAGTGTGCTGAAATGTGGCTCACCTCTGTTCACTGTGGAGACCCTGCTGTCAACACCGGAGATTGTCCTCCACCCACCTGTGAACGAGCTCTATAAAGTGATGGTGCAGACCATGAGGGATGTCATAGAGGGGTAGGTGAACCTGTGTACACATGCCCAATACTGGAAGGTGCTGGGGTATGTACAGTATGTGCTAGAATGTCTTACTCTGTTGTAGTTTATGCCATATATGTACGTACATTTGTATATATTTGCAGTATATGCTTAGTTTCCATGTTTATTCTTTGCTGTATGTGTGGTCATAAATAAGTGGTGTTTTCTAATATTCCAAGATGTACTTATGTACGTATGTATGTAATTGTTAGGAAACTGTTGTATGTCCTAGCATGGAGGCACTTCGATGTGTACATGCATACGTTTATCTGTGAAATGTTTTCCTGCAGCACAAAGGTGTTTACAAGGTGGATGAATGGGACATGTCTGGAAGCTCCTCCAAAGCAGGTTCCTGAACAGGATGACCCTGTGTTTTTCACCTTCTTCTCTGATGTTCAGCTCCACCCACACATCCTTGAGCTGGCCAACACCGTCCAGCAGACCATCCAGAGTGGAGTCATGGACATCCTCAGGTACTTGGCCGGCTGGAAAAAGAAGTATAAGCAACTCTGGAGGGTACAGATGGTGAGAACCGTCCTATTGCTTGCATGCACTTGTATGCTAACACTCATAATATATATATATTTGTACATATGTACATGTACGTACTGTATAAATGCTTATGTGTGTATCAGAATTCTATCTACTTAGGAGTGTACCTACGTATGTGTAATAACCACATACAGTCAATATACGTAGTAGGATCTTGTGCTATTCTTGTTGTATATCTGCACATACAGTATGTGCACGCCACCTGTATTCGCCCACCTACAGGACAGCACCCTTGACAAGTTTGCCAGTCGAAAGCCATCCTTTGTGTCTTATGATGATAAAATGCAGTTCTATTCACAAGTTGCCGAGGAGGTCAGTCAAGAACAGTTTGCATGACAAGACATAATACAGATATGTACATACTGTAATACATACATATGTATATACATAGTTATTTGGATGTTGATCCACCTATGTATGCATACCTACAGTATGGGTCCAGTGTAGGTCTACCCTATGATGGCAGAGATGTATGCACATGTATGTTTGGATGTTGATACACCATGCATACATATGACCCTATTGTATAGGTGATGAACTACCCCAAGAGTATCAAGTACAGATTCGTCCTGCTGCATCTGGAACCCCTCTCCACAGCCATCCACGACAGTGCCCGTCTGTGGGTCACTTCACTGGGGAAGTACCTCAACGAGTCGGCATGGGCTGCACTCACACAGCTCAAGGAAGAGATTGATGTACGTATGCATGTATACATGCATGTATACTGTATGTAGTACTGCATGTGTTTGTGGCAATATGCACATACATACATGCATATGTGTTGTATTTGGTGGTATTCCACTTTATTGCATTTCTTTCCAGTGTGGTGTACATAAAGTACAATAAACATACCTTATATATTGTATAATATGCATGCCACATATACGTATTTTCAATACTTACATGCACATGTAACAGTACATATTTATGTAGCAGTAGCAATAATTTTCATATGTACTTAGTATATCCTACCTAGGTGTGTTGCAGCATACCTAGGTAGGATATAACTATTACATACGTATGTATGCACATACTGGTCACTGTCATGCACATATGTACATATGTTTGCTACAGAAATTAGCCGAGGACCTTCAAACGGAGACAGATTCTCTTGAGAGCTTGAAGTTTGTGTTGGGTGTCATTGCAAAGGTCCGCGAGATGTCCCTTGAGGTGGAATTGAGGTATAGGGATGTGCAGGAGAGGTACAGGACACTAGCCATGTACAGCATCGAGGTTAGGGTCATGCTGTGTATGTTCAGTACAAATGTGGATGCGTATGTATGATATATGCTGCATATATTAGCACCAAAGCTATATATAATGTTATTATATTTATGTACATACGTACATTCAGCATTTGTGTGAAGTACATGTACATATGGATGTACCTATGTACATATACTTATGACAGTATATACGTATATTCTCATGAGTTATTATAGGAAAATGTTACTTTTGACATGTACGTATATACCATGTTTTTTTAATATGCAAAATTGTACTACTGTAAATGTTGAAATTGTCTGATATGATGACACAACTTGTTCTACTTGGTGCACACCACACATGACATCTCTTTTCTGGTATCATACGGAGGACAGGGGATACCAATATTACAGTCCGCCTCAATGTGGTAGAAGAGGTTACCATGGTTGTTAGCCTGTTGGCCTGGGACAACCTCAGCATCTTTATCAATACAAGTGAACATATTTCTACCTTTGAGACCGGTGCGTCCGGCCATTAGCCATCCACTGTACTCAGGGGTCCATCCTGATGGACATTGGTATGTTCCTGGGACCATGATTTGTGAGGAACGAGTGGAAACATGGCACACTGCACATGGGACATTGTGGTCATGACGCAGTCCTCTGTTGAGAGCTTGTCCTTCATAAATCTCATATTCGGACCCATACAGTATACCATTGTTGCTATTCACTGTAGTAGTCCCTGGGTTGTACTTGGGGTCCTTCACTATACAGATAACATTGGCTCCTCCACCATAATAGTTGTGGTGGCTACCAGCTGCTAGACCCTCGTAGACCAGTGTTGTTCCAGATATAGTGGGACATGTAGTACGTCCCCAGCGAGTGTAAGCTACTCCTCCCCCACTTGGTCCAGGTGGTCCCTGTCTTCCTTTCTGTCCCATCATTCCCTTTTCACCTTTTTCCAGAATTTGCCCATCTCTACCTGGAGCACCAGGTGTCCCTGGATGGGAGCAGAGAGATACATACGTACATACTATGTATTGTATGTATTTCATGAACATAGTATATGATTGACTGTGTATAAGCGTACATACATTAATATGTCCATGCATACATACGTGTGTACATACAGTATGTACATATCTGACTTAGTTTTAGTGTGCAGTATGTACGTACTTTACATGTGCTTACATACACTCTGCACATTACATACATACCTACGGGGGTGACTACTACAAGTGCAGATGTGGCTTGGTTGACTGACCTGGTGTTGCCGATAACCCAGGTGGCCCTTGTGGCCCAGGAAGACCATCTCGTCCATCCCTACCAGGTGTACCTGGGTGAGGTGGGCTATCTACTCTCACACGTAGTACATGGATATACATAATACGTACATATGTATGTAATTACGTACATACACTATATACTGATATGCACATAATATTACATCATTACTTAACAGGAACACTTCATCCTCACTAAGGAGATACGTAAGTAACGTAGTGATGATATAAGCATGCAGTGTATCCCTTGAGTGCTTACTATATTCTCGATTTGCTGAGCTTTGCCAAATATCATTCTACAATATACTGTACATATGTACACTGATAAGTGAATGTACATTATGATCGTGTTACTTATACTGTAAATATAAATGTACATATCATACTTGCTCTTGATAACTCACCTGTCAACCCAGGCCGTCCAGGTTGTCCTTCTCTACAACAGCAAGACCTCTGGGGTGCTGGTTGGCTAGTGGTGTTGGATACATCCTTGGGATCTGTGTGTAACAGAGATTGATACATACATACCTACTCATGAGTTCTGTGCTTTGTCATACAGTATTTACAGTACATACGTACCATATGCATGTACCAACAGACATCTATATATATGATTCAGTTCATTTGTTTGTTTGTTCGCAATTCTGGCAAAAACTACTGCACAGGGCGCCACCAAACTCTCAGGGATTATGAAGTACGGATTGGGAAGTGTCCTCCACGGGTTAAAATCGACCATCTAAATGTCCATGCGGAGAGAACCTTCAATTTCCGTTTTTTCCTTTGCGGCTAATGGCTATATTTAATTATCATCCCAGTGACTTCCAGTTATCGAGCGATTCAATTGGCTGTTGTCCGACGATCAAATTTTAAACTTACCAGCGTTATAGCAACTACCCTCTGTTGCCACCATTGAAGATGCTTCAAAAGTGGCTGGGCCCAACCCGATTGCGCACGACTCGCCGTACCAGTAAGCCAGCCAGTAAGGCGGGCTTACTGGCTAGTACATTACATAATTAGTGTAAACCTATTGAGAATTCTACTACATACAGTAGTACTACAGTTCTGTATTTTACGTATTCCTTGGGCATCCACACCCCTCATCTCATTTTCTTGACATTGGCTGGATGTACATCTTTACTGCATGTAGTAGCCTTTCCTGCCTAATTGGGAGTGCTTAAAGTACATACATACATATTACATACATACGTATGTACATACAGTAATACATGCGTACAGTCCCTACCTAAGTACATGGTTGTCTAATTCCCCATGAAACATCGCCAACATTTAATGGGTTAGATCAGTTTCTTACAGTTTTAGACTATTTTATCTCATAATAGGTTCACCATAGTGTCCATTCAACACACAATAATAACATGATGCTGCATCATACCTGCATACGGTACATATTTACATTGTACGTACATACAATATGTACATTATGTACTACACCAACTCACATGCACAACATATGGTCACCACTGCACTGATCAGGAGAAGCACCATACTATTCATGGTGACTTGGTTCCTGGATACTATTTGGGAATAGTTACTCCTGAAACTCTTGATAGTGTCCTCGTGGCAGTTAATGGAGGTTCTGGGTGAGCCTCTACCTTTATAGAACTCTCCAAATAGTGACCTCTGCTGTACTTGCTGCTGTGCTTGCTGCTGTGTTGCTGCTGTCTTAACCTACTCAGTCAACAGAAGATTGCTATGCTGTCACCTGAACCACCGTTGGGTGGATTGTATTACTTGTGTACATGCATAAATACGTATATACGTACATACTTATGTAAACAATATACACGTGTACCTGCATACATTTGAAACCCCACTTGTTGCTCTTACTGAACCAGCTGCTTGGACTGCTGACTATGTGCTGATGAATAAACACAGCTTACTTCATCAGCAAAAAAATATTTGCATGTATCCAGACAAAAGATATAGCTCTCTTACAGACCACTAACGTACACTTTGCCTCTTTCTTTACAAACAGGGCCCACATATTCCCAACTCCACCATGCATTGTATTATGGTCATATGAACACTGTCTATATGTACACGCATAGTTTGACTGTACATACTTAGCTGAAGTGTAGATATTCAACTTATAGCAAGTGTAAGTTGTCTCCAGTGACATAAAGTTCTTATACATGTACTGTAATATCCAAACCGTGTAAATACATACTTATGTATATGGCAGCCACATTTCTCATGAGTTACAATAAGAAAATGTTACTTATGTGTACATACCATGTTTTTTTAATATGCAAAATTGTACTACTGTAAATGTTGAAATTGTCTGATATGATGACACAACTTGTTCTACTTGGTGCACACCACACATGACATCTCTTTTCTGGTATCATAAGGAGGACACGGGATACCAGTACCACAGTCTGCCTCAACGTGGTAGAAGAGGTTACCATCATTGTTAGCCTGTTGGCCTGGGACAACCTCAGCATCTTTATCAATACAAGTGAACATATTTCTACCTTTGTGCCCATGGTATCCAGCCATTAGCCATCCACTGTACTCAGGGGTCCATCCTGATGGACATTCGTATGTTCCTGGGACCATGATTTGTGAGGAACGAGTGGAAACATGGCACACTGCACATGGGACGTTGTGGTCATGACGCAGTCCTCTGTTGAGTGCTTGTCCTGTTCCAATCTGATACTCGGACCCATATAGTATGGTATAGTCATAATTGACTGTAGTAGTCCCTGTGTTGTACTTGGGGTCCTTCACTATACAGATAACATTTGCTCCTCCACCATAATGGTTGTAGTGGCTGCCAGCTGCTAGACCCTTGTAGACCAGTGTTGTTCCAGATATAGTGGGACATGTAGTACGTCCCCAGCGAGTGTAAGCGACTCCTCCCCCACTTGGTCCAGGTGGTCCCTGTCCTCCAGTCTGTCCCATCATTCCCTTGTCACCTTTTTCCCCATCTCGGCCATCTCTACCTGGAGCACCAGGTTTCCCTGGATGGGAGCAGAGATATGTATACATACATATTATGTATTGTACGTATGTATTTCATGAATATACGTAGTACATGATGGCATTGTGTATAAGTGTACATACATTTATATGTGCATACATACATACATACATACATACATACATATGTACATAAGTACATAGCAGACATAGTTTTAGTGTGCAGTATGTTCATACTTCACATGTGCCTACCATTACATACATACCTATGGGGGTGGCTACTACAAGTGCAGATGTGCCTTGGTTGACTGACCTGTTGATAATCCATCTGGTCCTTGTGGCCCAGGAAGACCATCTTGTCCATCTCTACCTGGAGCACCAGGTTTCCCTGGATGGGAGCAGAGATATGTATACATACATATGTATTGTATGTATGTATTTCATGAATATACGTAGTACATGATGGCATTGTGTATAAGTGTACATACATTTATATGTGCATACATACATACATACGTACATACATACATACATACATACATACATACGTATGTACGTACATACATACATACATATGTACGTATGTACATAACAGATATACGTAGTTTAGTGTGCAATATGTTCATACTTCACATGTGCTTACATACACTACATACATACCTACGGGGGTGACTACTACAAGTGCAGATGTGGCTTGGTTGACTGACCTGGTGTTGCCGATAACCCAGGTGGTCCTTGTAGCCCAGGAAGACCATCTCGTCCATCCCTACCAGGTGTACCTGGGTGAGGTGGGATATCTACTCTCATAGTACATTGATATACATAACACGTACAGTTGAACACTCATATAACAAACCAGAAATCCCGGGGCAATCTGTTTGTTATAAGCAGGAGTTTGTTATATCAGGACAATTTCCTATGAGATACTGTAGCACACGTTTGAGATTATTGCTCTGTTATATCAAGAAATATGTTATAGAGGAGTTTGTTATAAGAGTGTTCCACTGTATGTATGTATGTATGTACTTACATACAGTATATACTGATGTGCACATGATATTACATCATTACTTAACAGGAACACTTCATCCTCACTAAGGAGATAAGTAACGTAGCGATGATACAAACATGCAGTGTATTCCTTGAATGCTTACTATATTCTCGATTTGCTGAGCTTTGCCAAATATCATTCTACAATATACTGTACATACACTGATAAGTGAATGTACATTATGATCGTGTTACTTATACTGTACATATAAATGTACATATCATACTTGCTCTTGATAACTCACCTGTCAACCCGGGCAGTCCAGGGTGTCCCTCTCTACAACAGCAAGGGCCCTGAGGTGCTGGTTGGCTAGTGGTGTTGGATACATCCTTGGGATCTGTGTGTAACAGAGATTGATACATGAATACTTACTCAAGGGTCCTGTGCTCGGTCATATGGTATTTACAGTACGTACCATATGTGTGTACCAACATGCATACATTACATAATTAGTGTAAACCTATTGAGAATTCTTGTACATACAGTAGTACTACAGTTCTGTATTTTATGTATTCCTTGGGCATCCACACCTCTCATCCATTTACTTGATATTGGCTGGATGTACATCTTTACTGTATGTACTAGCCTTTCCTTCTGAATTGGGTGTGCTTTTAAGGTACACATATAACATACATACATATGTGCATACAGTAAAACATGCATATAGTATGTAATACATGGATGTGTACTTCCTCATGAACACCAACAACAGTTAATGTTTTAAGTCAACCTCTTACAGTTTTAGACTATTTTATCTCATAATAGGTTCACCATAGTGTCCATTCAACACACAATAATAACATGATGCTGCATCATACCTGCATACGGTACATGTTTACAATGTACGTACATACAATATGTACATTATGTACTACACCAACTCACATGCACAACATATGGTCACCACTGCACTGATCAGGAGAAGCATCATGCTATTCATGGTGACTTGGTTCTTGGGTACTATTTGGAATAGTTACTCCTGAAACTCTTGATAGTGTCCTTGCGGCAGTTAATGGAGGTTCTGGGTGAGCCTCTACCTTTATAGTACTCTCCAAACGGTGACCTCTGCTGTGCTTGCTGCTGTGTTGCAGCTGTCTTAGCCTACTCAGTCAACAGAAGATTGCTGTGCTGTTAGCTGAGTCACCGTTGGGTGGATTATATTACTTGTGTACATGCATAAATACATATATACGTACATACATGCATACTTATGTAAACAATATACATGTATACCTACATACATTTGAAACCCCACTTGTTACTCTTACTGAACCAGCTGTTTGGACTGCTGACTGTGTGCTCATGAAGTAAACACAGCTTACTTCATCAGCAAAATTTTTTTTGCATGTATCCAGACAAAATATAGCTCTCTTACAGACCACTAACGTACACTTTGCCTCTTTCTTTTACAAACAGGGCCCACATATTCTCCCACTCCACCATGCATTGTATTATGGTCATATGAATGCTGTATATACGTACGTACATGCATGGTTTGACCGTACATTTTTATGTAGCTGAAGTGTAGATATTCAACTTATAGCAAGTGTAAGTTGTCTCCAGTGGCATAAATTACTTATGCATGTACTGTACCGTGTAAACTTACAAGTAATGTACAGTTCCATCCTCTTTATAGTACCATAATCCCGGAAATGAATGCGGTATTTTATAAATGCGAACTTTGCGAGTGAATTCGCCAGTGCATTATTTAGAACACCATTTTTAAGCACACATTATTCGTTTCTGGTGTTCAAAATGACATTGCCCATTTTTATAATAGCATCTGTATATTTTTACTCCAGATTTGGATGATTCGTATTATTTTCATCAAACATTTTTACCGGAATTACGGTATTACACTTCCTGTGGTCCAGTAGCAGTGCACACACAGTAAATTTCATGCCATGAGGATTTGTTCAAACATATTCTATGTAAACTACTTTGCATGAAGGTGTATGTAGGTATGTATGTACATATCTGTAGGTTGCAGAGGAAGAGGTAGCACTGGGTGACAGCATTGAAGACATTTGGAAGAAGTTCTTTTTGGAAGTCAAGCAGAGGGACAGAGGTCTTGTCAAAGTTAAGAGGAAGTTCACAGTGGTGAGTGATCAACTGTTTGCGGTTGCAGGACTATTTGCTCCTCACACTCAACAACTTGCTCCAACATCATTTCCCTTGTGCAGATCACCAAACAACAAGTGGAAGACTTCTCCAGAGAGGTTACCCAATTCAATGAAAAGTTCAAAGCAGAAGGTCCAGGGTCTGTAGGGCTGAATCTTGACAAAGGTTTGTTCACTTGAACATGAAGTGCTAACATGCATACATACATACGTATGTACATATGTATATTTACCACACGTATGCATATTATATGTACGTGCATATGTACATTGGTATTTACTAACATTTTGGACCACATTCGTATCATGTGTATGTGTGTATAGCACATCTGAACTGCATCACCAATATCCTCCCTTCATGGGTACCTGATGTGAACTGCATGTACGTATGTAGTATTGAAGTGCTCTAAGATTGTGGGTTGTTGGTTTTCCCTGTGGTTCCTGTAGCTGTTGATCTGCTGAAGACATTTCAGGTGGAGTTTGGGAAGATGGACAAGGATCGTCAAGAGCTGTGCAATGCAGAGAAACTGTTTGACCTGTCTATCACTGCGTACCCTGACCTGGTGGAGGTTGACAAGGACTTGAACTACTTTGCAAAGATTCTTGACCTCTATGTGGCACAGAAGGTATTTGTGTACATCAACACACAAGTGTACTGTATAATATACGTAGGTATGTTTATGTGTGTATGTATATCTATCTCCATGTGTGTGTTAAAAGAGGTTTTGAACCATATGTGGTCCATGTCATACTGTACATAATTGTATGTAGGATGCGCGTGAGGAGTGGTCCAACACCCTGTGGGCTGATTTGGACATCGAGAAACTGACCAATGGGATTGATGAGTTCATGAGAAGGGCCAGAAGACTGCCGAAGGAAGTGAAAGCCATTCCTCTGTTCCGTGTGCTGGAGGAGAGACTGAAGGAGTTCAAAGACTCCATTCCGTTGTTTTCCGACTTGAAAAGTGAGGCTTTGAGAGAGCGCCACTGGCAGAAACTGATGGAGATAACCAAGAAGAACTTCGACATGAACCCAAAGACCTTCACCCTTGAGAACCTCTTTGCTATGGAGCTGCATAACTTTGCTGAGCCCATCTCCGACATAGTGACCTCGGCTAACAAGGAGTTGAGTATTGAGAAGGGACTGATCGAGGTGGTGGATACATGGAATGTCACTAAGTTCACAGTGCACAAGTACGTACAGTATGTACATCATGCAGATACGTATACATACATGCATTTGTATGAACATCCACCTACGTATATATGTACATGCATATAGTGTTTGCACATTAGATTTTAGATACGTATCTAATAATTTTTACGTGTGCAATGACCATGTCCACTTTCTGAGAGATACTATACATACTGTATGTACATATTTAGATGCTGTAAAAACTGTACAGTATAGACTGTACATAGACTATGTACTATGAGTATGTACGTATGTGTGTGTTGGATACTGTATGCTGGGTGTACTTATCCACTGGGTATTCCATCAGGTACTTGAGAGGGACAGAGGAGAGAGGTCTTATTTTGGGATCAGTTGACGAGATTACACAAAGCTTGGAAGACAATGCCATGAACCTGCAGAGCATGGCTGCCTCCAGATTTGTGCAACCGTTCTTTGACCGAGTGCAAAAGTGGGAGAAGTCACTGTCGCACATCAGTGAAGTAGTGGATGTAAGAGAGTCCGTGTTTGTACATACTCATGTACAGTATGTACGTAGATGTATTGTTTTCACTGTGTACCATTGAAGAGCATGCTTGAACACACTCACTGTACCCATATACACTGCAGATATTGGCTTGTACAGGAGTACTGTACATGTACGTATGCACGAGCACATGCTTTTTACATCTGTTAATAAAGTATTCAATATTTGCTATGTGTATACGTATGTACATTCTATGTGCGTCTGTAGGTATGGATGGTGGTTCAGAGGAAGTGGATGTACCTGGAGAGCATATTCCTGGCTGGAGATATCAGGGCACAACTTCCAGAAGAGGCCAAGAAATTTGATGCCATTGACAAGACTTTCAAGAAGGTACAGTACTGTATGTATGAAGAATGCATGCTTACATACTGTGCCTATTTAGACTGCCAGACTAAAATGCATAAACATTTGTGTACATACGCACGTGCATACAAATGTAGTGTATTTGTATGTATGAGGGATAAATAGCTATATGTATCTCCATACAGTACTTATATTGTTCATATTTATGTACTTCTTTTGTTGTGCTTCCTGTGTAGATCATGTCCGATACTATCAAGAATCCCAAAGTACTTGATTCCTGCCACGCTCCAAACAGGCTACAAGACTTGGAGATGCTCAGCACTGGGCTGGAGAAGTGCCAGAAGAGTCTGAACGACTACCTGGATTCCAAGAGGAATGCCTTCCCTCGCTTCTTCTTCATATCAGACGACGAGCTCCTCTCCATTCTTGGCAGTCACGAATGCACTTGTGTACAGGAACACATGATCAAGGTGAGACAATCACAGTCACTGCCGTGCTGTGTTGCCATGTCCAGTTACGTACAGTATGTACGTACATACTTTATGTAACCTTATAACATATGTACGTATGTACAGTACTCATACTACATGTGTATGTATATACTGTATTACAGTAAATTCTGTAAATTTGTACGTGTGTACATTCATAGCATCCAGTGAATTTCCCATCACTACATGTATCAGTCACATACAATCATTTTACTGCTCAGATGTTTGACAACATTGCAAAGTTGAAGTTTGTTGAAGGTCACAATGGAGAGCACAACGCCACAGCCATGATATCGGCCGAGGGCGAGATGATGGACTTCAGAACGCATGTGGCTGCCGAGGGCAAGGTGGAGGACTGGATGACTGACGTGCTGAATGAGATGAGGAGGACAAACAGACTTATCACAAAGGAGTCCATCTTCAAATACTTGGACGGAATGACCAGGTGTGTGTGCACTGTGCACCCATGTGATATACCATACATTATACTGTATGTATGCATATTTCTAATGTACGTACATATGTACATTTCATTGACATGCTGTACGTACATAATTCTTTTTACTTAAGAAATTTGAGAATTGGTCAATACAGTATTTGTATCCTATACACAGACACTACCTGCATTCTACCTTGTACAGTTGTACATATGTATATACAAAATGTACTCCTCAAATGAGACCAACCCGCATACATATATGCAGTACACTTACAGGGGATGAATGTTCAGTTTAGTTTTCTTCCACTTTCTTACACCACAGGGTTGAGTGGATGTACCAGTACCAAGGTATGGTGATCCTTGCCGCCAACCAGGTCTGGTGGACTTGGGAAGTGGAGGACGTGTTCAGGAAAGTGAAGAAGGGAGACAAGCTGGGCATGAAGAACTACTCCAAGAAGCTCCACTCTCAGATTGATGACCTCGTGGTTCAGGTGAGGGTAGCATTTTGCATGCTAGGGTATAGTACATTGTATGTATGTTAAAGTATATCTGTATCATCCTTTTTTTGTACATGAACTTGTGTACATATGTACGTACATACGTAGGTGAGATCACAACTGTCAAAGAATGATAGGAAGAAGTTCAACACTGTTCTCATTGTGGATGTGCACAACAGAGATATTATCGACAGATTTGTTCGTGACAGGTTCGCATGTACATTTTCTACTGTATAGGTATGTGTCAAATGTACTCTAGAGTGGCAATGCTGCGTTGCATGGTAGATACTGTACTTTTTCATGGAAACATACGTAATTATATACAGTACATACATGCAGTACTGTATATGTATGTATTCTGTATCTACAGTACATACGTACGTATCTACTTATGTACGTATGTACCCCTACCCTGTATCCTGTACTGTGTGTAATGCATACATACAGTACGTACAGTATAATACTGATGATATTTATTCTTTATTGTTATCCTTACATGCTCTTCCACTGTGTGTGTGTGTGCATATTCATTTGTACACAACATGCCCTTGTTTCACCATTCCACTGTGCGTTCCACAGTATCATGGATGCTCGTGAATTTGAATGGGAGTCCCAGTTGAGGTTCTACTGGGAGAAGGACCTGGATGAGCTGACGGTATGGCAGTGTACTGGTAGCTTTGGCTATGGGTATGAGTACATGGGACTCAATGGACGCTTGGTTATTACTCCACTAACAGACAGGATCTACCTCACGTTGACACAGGTCAGATACACTACTGGCACATACGTAGGAATACGTACATAAGTATGCATGTATACAGTACGCAGGGTTTCCCCCAAAGGGGGGTACCAGGGCGCTCCCCCCTCTTTATTCTCTGTTCTGTGACAATGTTTTTTTGTTAGAATAAAGATTTATAATATTATTATGTTAAGTGTTAAAACAATATTGATAATTAAACATCAAAACATTCATAGTGACCCCCCCCCCCTTAATTTTTTCTGGGGGGAACACTGAGTATGTATGTATATACATACATATGTAGACGATGTCTGTGCATGATATACATGCTCTTCATACATATGTAGTTTTAGACTTGTGTGCATCGTCTTCCAATATTATGTGTTGTGTGTGTTCTTTCCACTGCACAGGCCCTGTCAATGCAGCTGGGAGGTGCTCCAGCTGGACCGGCCGGCACTGGCAAGACTGAGACGGTTAAGGATTTGGCCAAGGCCCTGGGCCTCCTGTGTGTGGTCACCAACTGTGGGGAAGGAATGGACTACAAAGCGGTGGGGAAGATATACTCCGGTCTAGCTCAGTGCGGAGCATGGGGATGCTTTGACGAGTTCAACCGCATTGACGTGTCGGTGTTGTCTGTGATATCAACACAGCTGAAAACTATCCAGATGGGACTCATCAACAAATTGAAGAAGATTATGGTTTGTTGTATGCTGGTTGTGCTTGATGTGGGTGTATGTACCTATGCACATACAGAACTGAGATGTGTACGTACATACTCTTGCATTCGAGTAATACTAAGTTTTCAAATACAGTATGTATTCAGGTGTGTACAAATATATTGTATTAATTGTATGGATATAATATTGTCTATGTGTGATCTGTACTTTATATGGCTA
Source organism: Chondrilla cf. caribensis (assembly GCA_964020155.1). Classification (NCBI taxonomy): domain Eukaryota; kingdom Metazoa; phylum Porifera; class Demospongiae; order Chondrillida; family Chondrillidae; genus Chondrilla; species Chondrilla cf. caribensis. The sequence goes on from OZ026548.1 coordinate 1,032,314, forward strand.
TGAGATAGCAGAAAATGAAAGCAACAATGCACATACAGTCTCTTGTTGTGGGTTGACTTTAATGGCTTTCCTTTCTGCAGTTTGAAGGTGTTGAAATTGCCCTGGACCATCGTCTGGGTATCTTCATCACCATGAACCCTGGGTATGCCGGCCGTACTGAGCTGCCAGAGTCAGTCAAAGCCCTCTTTCGTCCCGTTGTGGTGATCGTTCCTGACCTGCAGCAAATCTGCGAAATCATGCTGTTCTCCGAGGGATTCCTCCTGGCAAAGGTCCTCGCTAAGAAGATGACCGTCCTCTACAAGCTAGCCAAGGAGCAACTGTCCAGACAGTACCACTATGACTTTGGACTCCGAGCGCTGAAAGCAGTACTTGTGATGGCTGGAGAGCTGAAGAGAGGTTCTCCGGACCTCAATGAGGTGGGTACATGTAGCCACAGTACTATATCTTACATATGTACATACGTACGTATACTGTATATTTTCATTTACTGTACGTATTTTTATATTTACAGTATATACGTATACTGTACGTATGTATGTATGCATTTACTGTACATTTATGAGTGTGGATGAACTTTCTTACTGTATGTGCTAGATCTACAGTTAAATCTGTATGAGCCAGTGTCTGCAAGTTTAAAATCATATTTTATCATTGACTGTTACTCACAGGACATGGTGCTCATGAGAGCTCTTCGTGACATGAACCTGCCAAAGTTTGTGTTCGACGACGTTCCCCTCTTCCTGGGACTCATCGGGGACCTGTTCCCGGGACTGGACTGCCCCCGTGTCAGGTACCCCAGCTTCAACGATGCAGTGGAACAGGTGCTAGTGGACAACAAGTACATCATGCTGCCTGTGCAGGTGAGTGTATGTACATACCGTATGTAGGTTATTCCCACATACATACGTAGGGATGTATAGGTACTGAAAAACTTTTTACTCATTGGAAGTCAGTATTTCGCATGAGAATGAGAGATTGCTAAGATAAGCATAGCAATTGGACTTTTCAAGATTTCAAGCATAAAAGTGGACTCCACTACATTATGTACATGCAGTATGTGCGTACAGTATATGCATGCATAGTTTTGTTGATTGGTGGTTGTCACAATTTCTTTGTTAATGGTGTGTTATGCAGTCTATTAGTGTACATATAATTGCTCCTCTCCTCATGCCGCAGGTTGACAAGGTTGTGCAGTTGTACGAGACCATGCTGACCAGACACACCACCATGGTTGTTGGCCCAACAGGAGGAGGGAAATCGGTCGTCATCAACACCCTTTGTCAAGCTCAAACCAGGTGCGCGATATTCGCTCTGCGGGTTAAACCTTTACAGTACTGTATGTACCAATTGTTGTTATGTGGAGATGCTGTGCTCTATATGTGTATGTATGTACGTACGTATGTACATATGTATATATTAACATTGATTTTGTGAGTAGTTGGTACAGTCGTAGTTGCATGCATTTTTCATCACCTTTTACATGTGTATGTATTTGTCTGTAGTGTGTTTTGACCATGTACAGTATGTACATACGTACAGTGGTGTGGCCCTCTCCTGTCTTGTTCTACAATACTCCATGTTCTCCCTGTATTAGACTGGGGCTGGTGACCAAGCTGTACACCATGAACCCTAAGGCCTGCTCTGTGATTGAATTGTATGGAATCCTTGACCCAATCACACGAGACTGGACGGATGGTCTCCTCTCTCACATCTTTCGGGAGATCAACAAACCAACAGACAAGAACGAGAGAAGATACGTCTTGTTCGATGGTGACGTTGACGCACTGTGGGTGGAGAACATGAACTCTGTTATGGACGATAACAAACTGCTCACACTAGCCAACGGTGAACGAATACGACTCCAGAAACACTGTGCTCTTCTTGTAGAAGTGAGTGTATTCATGCATACATACAGTATGATAAAGCTACATATGCATACAATTCGTATGATTTGTTTTTCATTATCTCTTTATCTTTTTGTGCCCCTTTGATCTCTCTCCTTGTTATAAATACTGTACATACCTCTGTCTGTCTTGTACTGTTTTAGGTGTTTGATCTCCAGTATGCATCACCTGCTACCGTGTCTCGCTGTGGTATGGTGTATGTTGACCCGAAGAACCTCGGCTACAGGCCATATTGGGAGAAGTGGCTGACCAACACCATCCCCAACAAGGGAGACAAGGAGGAGTTGAAGAAGCTCTTTGATAAATACGTTGATCCCCTGATATCGCTAATCCTTGATGGCATCGTTGATGGAAGACAAGGAGAGAAGTTGAAGACCATCATCCCCATCACTAATCTTAACATGGTTAGCAAACTCTCTCAGCGGTACCAGGTAGTGGGTGGGCCGACCATACATGTGTGCAGTGTGTGTATACGTAGTTTCAGACATTCTTGAATGGGATCAGTTTTAGACTCAACTTTCAGATCTCTGCTGACAGTTACGTACCTGTGGTGCAGTAGATATTGACATACAGTACTACAGAATGTATGTACATTTTTGCATAGATATAACCTTATGTAAGTACGTATATGTATGTTTATATCTGTACCTAGTTACTGTACACACATATGTAGGTACTGTACTGTGTATGTTATAATGCATACGTATATACGTATGTGCATAGGTATTCCAACTGACCATGATGCTTCAGAGCATGCTGCCAATACCCACTGATGAGACTGGGCTTGCCAAGGACAGCACACCGTCAATGGGGATCGGAGGGAATGTGCTGGAGAGTTACTTCCTCACGTGCATCTACTGGTCTCTGGGTGCCACTCTCATTGAGGAGAGCAGAGTCAAGTTTGACGACGTGGTCAAGAGGCTTGCTAACCTGCCTCAAAATGCAGGTGAAGGGAGTGTAGCTGAGGTGGGAGAGATCCCAGTCCACCTGGAGACCTTGTACGAGTATTATTTGGACACTGAACAGAACAAGTGGGTGCCCTGGAAGGACAAGGTCCCGGAGTACGTCCACGACCCGGACAGGAAGTTCACGGAGATCTTGGTCCCGACTGTGGACACTGTGAGGACCACCTGGCTGATAGAGCTGATGATCAATGTGAGGAGGCCTTGTCTGCTTGTTGGGGAGAGCGGGACCTCTAAAACCGCTACCATACAAAACTACCTCAGGGGACTGGATCCAGATGTTAATGTGAGATTTGTATTACGTAGTCATGTGTACAATACATGTATGCATTTGTATGTTGAGTTCATCCTACCTATGTAGATATGTACTTCATCTACCTACTACTACCATCATACTTGTATACTTCACACACTTTACATATGTACATACATACGTATGTCTACATAAGTAGATATATATAAACATGTATAACAGTACATATTCTATGCTTGTGGTTGTCGTACAGTAGTTGCATTACTGCTATATCATTGCTAATGTATGCATATACTGTACTTGTTTACGTAGCTTCTGTTGAACCTAAACTTTTCTTCAAGAACGTCTTCAATGGATGTTCAGCGAACACTGGAATCCAATGTTGAGAAGAGAACCAAGGACTCATTTGGACCTCCTCCCGGAAAGAAGCTGGTTGTGTTTGTCGATGACATGAACATGCCTAAGGTGAAATCACTACACATCAATACACACATACACACACACACACACACACACACACACACACACACACACACACACACACACACACACACACACACACACACACACACACACACACACACACACACACACACACACACACACACACACACACACACACACACACACACACACACACACACACACACACACACACACACACACACACACACACACACACACACACACACACACACACACACACACACACACACACACACACACACACACACAATATACTATATGTGTACACATGTGAAGCTTTGTACTACTGTTATCGTGCATATATATACTCTGTAGGTGGACACATACGGCACTCAACAGCCTATTGCACTGTTGAAGCTGCTGCTAGAGAAGGGAGGGATGTATGATAGAGGAAAAGACCTCAACTGGAAGACCTTCAAAGACATCATGTACTTAGCTGCTATGGGAAAGGTTTGTGCAGCTTTACATGGATATATAGGATGCCACCAATGTTTTGTCACTCATCTCAACATCATTGCTGTTGAGTCTCAGTGTATTGAGTTACACCACTGTGGGTTGTTCTGTGCGTTATCAAGAATGGTTCTGTCTCTCCCGTACCCTGTAGCCCGGTGGTGGCCGCAATCCAGTGGATCCCAGGTTCATCTCTCTCTTCAGTGCCTACAACATGACCTTCCCTTCACACGAATCTCTGCATCTCATATACCATGCTATACTGAAGGGACATCTGCAGCCTTTTAAGAAGGGTATGTACATATGTACGGTACTCTATTTTCAGTACTTGTGTACTTACGTATGTACACTCAGTACCATTTTCATTCATATTCACTTCCATGCACTGAATGTTGTACAACATTTCTGCATACGTGCATCTACAGTATGTGTATTTGTGTACACACAGGCTTGCAGCAGCAGGTTGCCAACACGCTGACCGAGGCCACACTGGAGCTCTACAACAGAATTATCAAGGAGCTCCCTCCAACTCCTTCCAAGTTCCACTACATCTTCAACCTTCGTGATCTCTCACGTATCTACCACGGCCTCTGTCTGACCACTCCAGACAGATTTGACTCAAAGGAGCTTCTAGTGAGAGTCTGGAGGAACGAGTGTTTGAGAGTTTTCTACGACAGACTGACAACGGACAAGGACAAAAAGCTTGTTTCTGTGAGTGTTCTCAACATGCATACATTATTTGATCCCACCACAGTACAGAGATGATTACATATGTACACTGCATGTAATATTTTGATCACATACACTGTATACAATACATGCGCATTTCTACTGTTGGAGACCTGTACACACACATACACACGCATGCATATGTAGTTCCACCCCATGGTTTGTTGCTTGTTGGTAGGAACACATTGAGTCGCTTCTGGAAGAGCACTTCCCCAACCAGAAGGAGCAAGCAGCTAAGAACCCACTGTTGTTTGGCGACTATCGCACTGCTCTGAACCCTGATGTTCCCCGACTGTATGAAGACATTCAAGACTATGATGCAGCAAAGGCGATATTTGATGAAGTGAGTGCTCTGTATGTACCAGCCTTTGCTGTCTTTTATGTGAAGATCTTCAAGTGAGTACAAGTGGTATCTGTGATGTAGGGAGAGAAAGTACTGTTGGTGTGTGTGTGTGTGTGTGTGTGTGTGTGTGTGTGTGTGTGTGTGTGTGTGTGTGTATGTGTGTGTATAGGTTAGTTTTGAAACACAAGTTGAGCAGTTTGAAAAGGGAGCAAAACCTCCTCTTGATTAGCCTCCTGTTGATGGAATATAGAACATTATACAGGTAATACAAAATGCTACCACAACCTCCTCCTGTGCTGTAGATCTTGTCCAAGTATAATGAAAGCCACAACACCATGAACCTTGTGCTCTTCGACGACGCTCTGGAGCACCTGACCAGGATCCATCGAGTCATTCGGATGGACCAGGGCCATGCTCTGCTGGTTGGAGTGGGAGGGAGTGGTCGACAGAGTTTGGCCCGACTGGCTGCGTTCGCTGCTGGATGTGAGGTGTTTGAGATCACCCTCTCCAGAGGATACGGGGAGACTGAATTCCGTGAAGACCTGAAGACGCTGTACAACAAGCTTGGACTGGAAAACAAGAAGATGGTGTTCCTCTTCACAGATGCACACGTTGCTCAAGAAGGCTTCCTAGAGCTGATCAACAACATGCTGACCAGTGGGATGGTCCCAGCATTGTTTGCAGAGGATGAGAAGGATGGTATCCTTGGTCAGATACGTGACGAGGCTACAAAGAAGGGAATCCCACCAACAAAGGAGGCCTGCTGGTCGTACTTTGTCTCCAAATGTGCCAACAACCTCCACATTGTGTTGGCCATGTCCCCAGCGGGGGAGACCCTGAGGAATCGCTGTCGTAACTTCCCAGGCCTCGTCAACAATGCATCAATCGACTGGTTCAGTGCTTGGCCCAGACAGGCCCTGGAGGCAGTGGCCACACATTTCCTAGCAGAAGTGAGCCCACTCAACAGCACTGAGCATAGTGTGGTGCAACTCACTAGAAACCCAACACTCTAGTCTGTCAAATGTACATACGTACATACCATACAGTACTCACACATACATGTACGTATTTCCAGATCTACCAGGTTTTTACTATACCCACAGTAGTAATTTACATATGTACATACATGTATACATATGTATGTAAAGTGTGCCAAAATTCACTAATTTACATACAGTACATACAAATTTACATGTATATACATACATATACATGTATTGGTAGTATGTCTAGACTCTATGCTGCATCCCTTGCAGAATGATCAAATTCCCGAGGCCCACAAGGACTCTGTGGTCGCTCATATCGTGTACGTCCACCTATCAGTGGGTGACTTCAGTACCCGGTTCAAGCAAAAGCTCCGCCGAGTGAACCACGTCACGCCCAAGAACTATCTCGACTTTATCAACAGATATGCAGACCTACTGAAACAGCAGGACAAGACTGTATTGGACCAGGTAATGATGTTCGTACTCAGTATTCACCTAATTCTGTATGGCATCAGTGGTAAAAACACACATTAATTTGCATATACGTACATACATACGTACATGTGTACATATGTATATATGCACCATACATATGTACAATACACATGCACATACGTATGTATCATTTGCTACATATATTATGCATATGTGACTGGTGTCTTGTGTGTACAGTGTCAGCGTTTGAGCAGTGGTTTGACAAAGATTCTGGAGGCTTCTGAGCAGTTGAGTGTACTGAACGAGAAGTTGGAGGTCCAGAAAGTAGCAGTTACTGAAAAGAGCGAAGCTTGTGAGATTCTCCTGACGGACATCACAGCCAAAACAACTGAGGCTAATGAGAAGAAAGAATTGGCAGAGAAGAAGAGTGTGGACATCGAAGAACAGAACAAAGTGATTGCAGTTGAGAAGGTATGTACTTGCAAACACGAGACCCAAACCTGTATATTTCCCAAAATGTATGCATTATTGCAAAATCAGATCCTGGAACCCTTGATAGTGCTTGTGTTCACTGCATGTGTGTTAGGAAGAAGCAGAGGCTGCTCTAGCCGAGGCCCTGCCGGCCCTGGAGGAAGCTCGGCTTGCTCTGGACGACTTGGACAAGTCAGACGTAACTGAGATCCGGTCCTTCGCCAAGCCCCCACCAGAGGTGCAGGGTGTCTGTGAGTGCATCGTGATCCTGAAGGGGTACAAGGAAAGAAACTGGAGTGTTGCCAAGGGAATGATGGCCGACACAAACTTCCTCAACTCTCTGAAGAACATGGACGTGGATGGTATCACTGTAGCACAGGTAGATATGTATGTGTGTATGTATGTACATATACACCACATACTGCACATACTGTATGTACATATGTATATGCACATATGCCTGTTTATGTACTGTGTACACCAGGAACACTTTCAACGTACATATTTCTTTGCTGATCCCAATCGGTAGCTTGTGTTGTATAGAGAGTGCAATACACTATGTACGTACATACGTACTTACATATGCTGAGACCAATTTATGCATGAACCTGCATATGACGGGACTGATTGGCTGTTTAACAAGATTAGCTAGTTGTCTGACAGACATGTCTGCATGGTTGTGTAACGGGATTAACCAGTAGACTAATGGGATTGGCGAGTTATTCATCAGACTAGTCTGGTAGTGTAATGCGATTGACCACTTGTGTGACATACCTGTCTGGTTTCATAACACAATTGACTGGTTGTTAACAGGCCTATCCCATTGTAGGTACATGCATACTAATGTAAGTACGTATGTGCATATGTATCCTGGTTGAAGGTAACATCAAAGGAACCGACTTAAGTACATTTCCAATGTACTAGCTCAGAACGGATGAAGTTGATACACTTTTCGACAAATCCTGATTAAGTTGATACACTTTTCGACAAATCCTGATTGATTTGATACACTTTTTGACAACATGTAATTAGTTCTGAGTTGCCAGGATACATAATAGATAAATCCCTCCTTGGGTTGGTTCATGGGAAATTGTACTCATTGCAAAGACAAATTGACCTCGGGCTGCGCCCTCGGTCAAATAGTCTTTGCAATGAGTACATTTCCCATGTAACAACCCAAGGAGGGATTTATCTACTACATGTATGTATGCATTGTAAACCTACATTAAGATCACCTGTACAGAATGTGTTTGTATATTTACTTACTATATACTGTATATGTACGTGTGCGTATGTGTGTGTACAGTACACCATGTACAGTAGACTCTCCATCCAAGGGACGGGCTGGGACATCAGTATTTGTCCCTTGGATAGAGGTGTCCTTAACTCGGAAAGTTTCACCATAACATCACCCCGATTATGGATTTCACATAATTGTAATCAACAACATCACAATAATTAAGGATACAATGTTATATTAAAATACTAATATGTTATAACAGGTGAAACTATTAATACTGTGTCACTATACTAATATAACGGTCCGCATTTTAGGAACAACCCATTTCGTTGGAAGTAGTCCGGAGACTATACTCACGCGCGCGATATTGTGCCAGACATGGCTGCCAAAAGCAGTGCTGTTGGATTTTTTTTTTGTCATCAATTCGCATGTTAGAGGTTACCATATTTACAAAGATATTTAGAGTCCTTCTAAAGGCGAAGTTCTGCAACTACAACGAGAACCATCAAATCCAGAGGACAAGTTTGCAGTTATTTGTCTAGACGGACAGGTAGCTAGTTGGCCGGGTTCCCGCGGAGCTCGCTCGAACCTTTTCCCTGTTTCTAGCCCGGGAATGTAACAGTATAACAGCTACCATAACTGGTGCTCGGATCAAACGCGGAATAGGTTTGGGTTTGGAGATACCCTGTTTTTACAAACTTAACGGCCCGAAGGTTTATGTGGATCGTGTAAAGGAACTTTTAGGCAATTCAGACTGATATACTTGTATTTTGTTATAGATATGTCACAATGATATTGATTTGCTATACCATTTGTCCGTTCATAGAGAGACATTTAGTACGTATGTTCGTAGTTGGGGAATATCTAACGTTCGTTGGACGGAATACAGAGAGTCCGCTATTGGGAGATTGCTAATGTATAACTAGCATAGGAAGGTTATCCTGTGACCGAACGTTGGACGCTGTAAAGCGACTGGTCGTTCCTCGGAGAGTCCGTTAATGGAGAGTTCACTGTATACCCGTATGTCTTTGCTCTGCCTGACTTTAGGTGAAGGCAGTGCAGCAGAAGTTGAACCAGATGAATGTCACAATGCAGCGTATGAAGGATGTCAGTAGGGCAGGTGCCGGACTGTACAAGTTCGTAATGGCCGTGATGGGCTACTGTGCAGTGGCCAGAGAGGTCAAACCAAAGAGAGAAAAGGTGGCCATGTTGGAGAAGAACTTTCAGATGAGCAAGCGTGAGCTTGAGAGGATCCAAAGGGAGCTGGCCAGTATTGAGGAGCAGTTGTCCGAGTTAGGGAAGCAGTATGAGTCTGCCATGGCAGAGAAACAGGCCCTCCAGGAAGAAGCCGAGATCATGGAGCGACGTCTCATTGCTGCCGACAAGCTCATCAACGGTTTGGGCTCTGAGAAGCAGCGTTGGAAGGAAGAGCTCGAGAACCTCAAGCAGAAGAGAGTCCGGCTTCTAGGGGACTGTCTCTTGTGTGCTTCCTTCTTGAGCTATGTTGGGGCCTTCTCATGGGACTTCCGATATGACATGCTAATGGAGTCTTGGCAAGGTGATGTGATTGAGAGGAAGGTTCCACTCAGCCAGCCCTTCAAACTGGAATCTCTCTTGACCAATGATGTGGAGATCAGTCGCTGGACATCCGAATCCCTCCCTCCTGATGAGCTCTCCATACAGAATGGTATTCTCACCACCAGAGCTAGCAGGTACCCCCTGTGTATTGACCCACAGCAACAAGCCCTCAACTGGATCAGGAAGAAAGAAGAGAAGAACAACTTGAAGGTATGGATGTATGCTGTACACACACACACACACACACACACACACACACACACACACACACACACACACACACACACACACACACACACACACACACACACACACACACACACACACACACACACACACACACACACACACACACACACACACACACACACACACACACACACACACACACACACACACACACACACACACACACACACACACACACACACACACACACACACACACACACACACACACACACACACACACACACACACACACACACACACACACACACACACACACACACACACACACACACACACACACACACACACACACACACACACACACACACACATACACACACACACACACCAGATGAAATGATCCTCTCCCCTCCCAACCCCGTACATTCAGGTCTGTACCTTCAATGACCCGGATTTTATAAAGCATCTTGAAATAGCCATCAAGTTTGGGTTCCCCTTTCTGTTCAGAGATGTTGACGAGTATATTGATCCAGTGATTGACCCAGTACTGGACAGAGCTGTCAAAGGTAATTGTACGTAATATACGTGCCTATGTATGTATTTTTCATATTGTATATACCACATATATAAAGATAGCATATATGAAGATACTTATTTTATGTGTTATTTAGAGAACAAATGTTACTATTTGTATGCATATAGGGATTTTTACAGGATTTGGCACTACGTAGGAGCTTGTAGAGTTATTGTTGTGGACGGTTCAGACTTTCAGTGTGTTCATAATAGTTGTGAAAATTACTTCTTATCGTAATCAACATTGTCACCATTGATATTTGTGGACTTGGAGGACCCAGGGATGTAGCCTAGGTCTAACTGTAGGGGAGACATGAACCATATGGAGGTAGTTGACTTATGTACCTGGGTGAAAAAATGGTTTGAATGACATTTCAAGGTTTTCTCTGTCAACCCACACATGCATCTGTTCAATGTGTAGTGGCTCAAGATGTACTAAGTACGTACTTGCGTACCTCGTTCTTCCAGGCAGTGGGAACCGCCTCACTATCACGCTCGGTGACAAGGAGGTTGATTTCGACCCCAACTTCAAACTTTATCTCAACACTAAGCTGGCCAATCCCAAGTACAGCCCTGCTATATTCAGCAGGTGTATGGTCATCAACTACACTGTGACCTTGAAGGGGCTGGAGGACCAGCTTCTCTCCGTTATTGTTGGGTTTGAGAGAAAAGACATCGAGGAACAGAGAGAGCAGTTGATTCAATCAACTAGGTGTGTGTGTGTGTGTGTGTGTGTGTGTGTGTGTGTGTGTGTGTGTGTGTGTGTGTGTGTGTGTGTGCATGTGCACGTGTGTGGTGTGTGTGTGTGTGCGCATGTGCATGTGTGTGTGGTGTGTGTGGGTGTTCTTGTGTGGGTGTGGGTGTGTGGGTGTGAATATTTGCATGCCTAGAAATGGAATTATTGCCCAGCATTAGTGTGATGATTCAATTATCAACTGACCACTAGATACAGATACTAATGATACGTAATTGGTACTACTTGTAGTATGGTACGTACCACCATTGTGGCTGTTCACCAGAACAGGTAGTGATTTGCTAATACAGTGGAACTTCTCTATTAAGGACACTTTGGGACCTTAAGATTAGTCCTTATTACAGAGGTTTCCTCAATTCAGAGGTCATTTAATACACTAAAGTACTACACTGGGACACAGAATGGTGTCCTTATTATAGAGGTTTCCACATATCAGAGGTTTGTAATAGAGAGGTTCCACTGTAATTGAATATGGGTTCACCTGCACTGTATGGTTTGCCTGGCTTGGATCACTGACCTGGATGGCTGTTGGTATAGTCATGGTAGCAGACATAATGTCTTCTTGGTATAGTGTTTAGTTACTATTTCCTACTGTGTGGTGTTTTGTGTATGTTAATGTATTTGTTGTGAGACTGATGGAACATGGTACACCTTGTTCAGTAAGTACCTGGGTTAGTACACACTTGTGGTTAGTGAGTGCACCTCACTCAGTCCCTAGCTCATGTACGCTATGTCAACCAGTACTGATAGTAAGTACGTACCTCTGATAAGAAGTACAGATTCGGTGTGTCCTTCAAGGTTTTTACCAAGCAAGGTTGGCTATATTAAGCAATCTACTTACCTTTACTTGTCCTTTCCACAGTGAAAACAAGAAACTGCTGAAGGACCTTGAGGACACTTTGCTGAGAGAGTTGGCCACCTCCACTGGGAACATGCTGGATAATCACGAACTTGTGGCTACACTGGAGGAGACCAAGACTAAAGCAACAGAGGTTAGTGTTTCTGCCACACGACATCAAATTTGAGTGTGTGTACTAATGCAAGTATGTACGTATGCATGTACGTATGTCATTTGTATGTATGTTCTAAGGTATGTACTTATACTGTATGTACCTACGTATGTATGTACATGTGCATACTGATCTACGTATGTATATTTCAAGGTACTTGAGTGTTTGCGTTTACTCTGTTCATGTCACCTGTACTGATCCATAGTAGTATTGACTCGTGCACATACCGTACACACAGACATGCATACGTACATTTGCACTCTTTATGTGCCTTGCATATGTCATCTAGCCTGACTCTTTGAAAGATACAGCTATTTGAACGCTATCCATATTTTGGTCTCTTGCAGTTGTATACGCATGTGTACATATGTACATACGTAAGTACAACTACATATGTACGTAGTTGTGTGTATGTAAATGACCCCTCTTTAGGGGGGATAATTCCCAGTTGTGCTATCCTGATGCACTTAACCCTGTTTGGTATTGTTTATGTGAGCAGTTTAGCCTTCAAAGGGAGAACATCAAAGATGAACTTGCTTTGTGGTAGTGATGAAATAATTGTGTTCAGGGGTCTCACCTCAATGTACAATGTGAGAAGCCTGCAAAGAACATTGTGGTAACATTAGAGACTCCCTTGACACCTATTGGTACACCGTGGTCCCATCTTAAGTACAAGTGTGAACATATGAATCTGTAATATGTATGTATGTATGTACTTACATAAGTGGGAATGTTTCATACGTATGTATGTTGCACAAATTCTTTTGAAGTTCACAGGAAGTTATAAATTTGTTTAATTTACTGTATATCACCCTGGTAAACCACTTGATTGAATGATGGATTGTATATCACTCTCATAACCCACTTAATTAATTAATTCATTAATCTAGCGAGTTAGATTCCATCAGTTTCAAATTCGGTCCACTTTATCGTGTTCTCATTGTGTCAGTGAACACCAGGTGTCCCTTTCCTCCAGCAATTCCGGCCTCAGATCATATCATAGCCAACAATTAGTATCAAATAAGTGTTTGTACCTCAGATCCCCGCTATGATCTGTCCCCTGTCGCTGTATCTCATTTCACCACTCATTTTTCGCGTACTTGTGTAGTTGCTCAGATGACTGAAGCAACAGCAGGTGTGCAGTATGAGGATTGTTAGGTGTACTCATGTCCTGTTGCAATGTAGTGCGCAGTGTACTGTACATGTTTGTTTGTACGTATATGTACGTACTCGTGTACATGAGTACATATTGCATGTGGGTAAGACATACAATATGTATACACATGCATGAATATGCTTGACATGTAATGCGTGTTTTTGATTTCTGTACAAAGTGAATTCTTACTTTGTGGTTGGCAGTATACCCTCCACAGCTCATACTATGTGTGGAGTCTATGTACATGTGTATGTATGACGTTGTTATGTTGTCACCTGCGGGTGTGTTGCTGTTGTCCTGTGCAGGTATTTCAAAAGCTGAAGGAAGCGGAAGTAACTGCTGAAGAGATTGAGAAACTCCGTGAAGGCTATCGTCCCGCTGCGAGACGTGGAGCCCTCCTCTTCTTTGTGCTGTCAGACATGGCAGCCATCAACTCCATGTACCAGTACTCCCTCAACTCCTACCTCACTGTGTTCGACTACTCACTGAAGAAGAGCTTGCCTGATAGTCACCTCCCAAAGCGCTTGAGGAACATAATGGACACTTTGACCTACAATGTCTACACATATGCTTGTACAGGTTAGAATGCATGTGGTGGTGTGTGGTGTGTGAGGTGTGGATAGGTGTACAGGTTAGAATGCATGTGGTGGTGTGTGGTGTGTGAGGTGTGGATAGGTGTACAGGTTAGAATGCATGTTGTGGTGTGTGGTGTGTGAGGTGTGGATAGGTGTACAGGTTAGAATGCATGTTGTGGTGTGTGGTGTGTGAGGTGTGGATAGGTGTACAGGTTAGAATGCATGTGGTGGTGTGGGGATGAGTGTGCATGGGTGTACGTACATTCGTATGAGAATGCACATGGTGCAGTGTAGTGTGTGGTGTGTGGATGAGTGCGGTTTGGTGTACATGTGATGGTGAGAGGACGCTGGTGAAAATTGTCACCATGAGAGATATGGGTGATAGGAGTGTGTGTTTGGGAGTAGCATGTGCACTTGTGAGGTGTGGTGAAGTGGTATTTGATGTTGGAGTTGTGATTTCAAACTCTCTTCAGGTTTATTCGAAAAGCACAAGCTACTCTTCTCTTTCCAAATGACAATGAAGATACAAGAGGTGGAATCTTCACTCAAGAAGGATGAGCTCGATTTCTTCATGAAAGGGAATCTGTCTCTAGAGAAAAGCTCCAGACGTAAGCCCTATGACTGGATCCCAGACCAAGGTTGGGAGGACCTCATTCGACTCCAGGAGGTGTGTCCAGAGGAATTTGGAATGCTAGCAGACGATGTCGAAAGAAATGAAAAACAATGGAAGACAGTGAGTTGTTTGAGGCGTGGTGACCCGTGTGTCAGGCTACAAATACACAGTTCCCATAGTTCATTTGTAAACTTGTATGTGCATTGTTATTCAGACAGCACATGTATGGTACATACATACATACATATTGTACAGTAACTACGTATATTTCTTGCTTCCAGATGCAAGTCAGTTGTAACAGCTGTGCACTGTACAAACATACGAGTATGATATTACACTTTTCCTACCTGAAGTGGCCACACTACCCGCTAGGTATCTTATCATTTTCCCAGCTAATGGCTTGGTTCACTTACAATAATGAAATAATAGTCTTTCTGAGAACAGATAGAAGCCACATCAGTGACACTATGACATCAAACTGTATGTGTTTGTGGCATAGGACAGAGCATATGTCCCCCCCCCCCCCCCGGGTGGTCCATATCATCTGTCACCGTAGTGTCCAGAGTCCCTCTGCCTGCTCCCAAGGGACCTCACAACTCAGACCACCATACATACATGCCCACTACATGTACACTACATACTTGTACACTACATGTGCATTACATACATGTACACTACATGTACACTACGTACATACATGCACACTGCATACTTACATGCTGTCAATGAAGTCTGGAAGGCACCAAGTACAATAAACAGAAAACTGTAATTGTTATATGAATTTCATGCTATGAATATAACCTGTTGCCTATTTTATTTATTTGTAATGTCTACATTCACACAGCATATTCTATGTATTTGTGTATGTACATACATGTAACGTGTATATGTACTGTACATACTTATGTATATACGGTACACTTAATTCTCTCCCTGTTAGTGGTATGATCTAGATGCCCCTGAGACAACTCCTTACCCTGGTAAGTACGGGAGTGATCTCAGTGACCTCCAGCAGCTCATACTGCTGAGGTGCTTCCGTGTGGATCGTGTCTACAATGCCATCACGCGCTTCGTGATGGGCCGCATGGACGAAAAATACGTCACTCCCCCAGTTATCAGCCTTGAGAACATCTTTGACCAGTCCACTCCTCTCTCCCCGGTGGTGATCATCCTCAGCCCGGGGTCAGACCCAGCAGGAGACCTGCAGAAGTTGGCAGAGAAGTTGGGATTCGGAGGGAACAGACTGAAGCTGCTTGCCATGGGCCAGGGTCAGGACAAGGTGGCACTGCAGTACCTGGAGACTGCATCACAGCGTGGCCACTGGCTTATGTTGCAGAACTGTCATTTGCTTGTGAGGTGGCTGAAAGAGTTGGAGAAAGCCCTCGAGAAGATCACCAAGCCCCATCCAGACTTCAGGCTTTGGCTAACTACGGAACCCACTCCAGATTTCCCCATTGGCATCCTCCAGAGGTCCCTCAAGGTGGTGACAGAGCCGCCCAACGGACTCAAGCTGAACCTCAGGAGCACCTACATCAAGACCTCCTCTCAGGCCCTCAAGGACTGCCCCCACCAGTCCTTCAAGCCACTAGTCTACGTATTGGCCTTCTTCCATGCTGTGGTGCAGGAGAGGAGGAAGTATGGCAAGATTGGATGGAACATCCCCTATGATTTCAACGAGTCCGACTACAGAGTGTGTATGAGCATCCTAAACACCTACCTCACAAAGGCATTTGAGAACGGTGATACAAAAATCCCCTGGGGATCTCTGAAATACCTCATTGGGGAGGTGAGTCATAACAAGAGATTTGACCCAATGTTGTAATCTTCTGTAGTGCATACCATTTGTATGAGTTTGCACATATGTACGTGTGTACCGTACTACGTAATTCATACAGTTGTACATACGTACAGTTCAAATGTATGTAAAGAAGGACCTCTTAGAATTGTTTCAACAGTATCTCTGTGCAGTGTGATGTTATTGCTGGTGTGGTATCATCAATCGAGTGTTTTCCATCTCATGCTTGTGCTCCAGGTTATGTACGGCGGACGTGCTATTGATGACTTTGATCGGCGAGTGCTCAAGACCTACATGGACGAGTACATGGGAGACTTCATTTTCGATACATTTCAGCCATTCCACTTCTACCAGAACAGTGAGGTGGACTACAACATCCCTCCGGAGGGACCCAGGGACGACTACATCGAGTACATCGAGGCCCTGCCACTGGTGAACACCCCGGAGGTATTTGGACTCCACAGCAATGCTGAGATAGGCTACTTCACCAACACGGCCAAGGACATGTGGGCCCAAATGATCGAACTGCAGCCGCAGGGCGGGGACGCCGGTGCCGGGATAAGCAGAGAGGACTTTATCGGTAAAGTAGCCAGTGATATACAAGTAAGTGTGAGATGGGTGTGAAATTGTTGTCGTGTGTAAAAAGCGACCCACACACTGTTTACTGGTATCTCTCGTGTGTGTTGCATTATGCTTATCTGTGTTGACCCATTAAATGGATTTTCGCTAAGGGTAGCCTAATCTGCGATTTCTTCCAGCAGTGCTCACACATAGAGAAATAGACAGCCCTTGCTCTTATGATTGGGTCTGTGTTGGAAGTATGAATGAGGGAGGTGGGGTGAGGGTCTTCCACTACAAAGTGATCTCCGACAAGATGTGCATTGGTTCCAATAATCATTACTGGTTTAATCCTAGTGTGTGTACTCATGATTAAACCATGGTATCTTAACAGAAGTGGCCTTCATTGAAACGGGATATTCCAACTATGCCTTCCATTCACACACGTATGCGCATATGTACCACATTTTCCACAGTGTGGACCAGATCCTGTGAAACATACCATAGAGATGAATTCCTCTGGATACAAAGTCACCTGTATATTCATATGCATCTGTTATGTCATGTTGGTTGGAGTTTGACCCTGATGATCCGTGCATATCAGCATAGGGTGTCTATGGTACCTCAGACCGGCTGTTAATGGTGCTCATATCCCAATGATGGGCTCATCTTATGATGTATGTCTTCCTTCACTGTTACCGCAGGCAAAACTTCCAGAAGAATTCAAATTGGATGTTGTTCGTAGAAAGTTTGAGACTAAAATGACCCCCACCACTGTGGTGCTGCTACAGGAGCTCGAGCGTTACAACAACCTCATCAAGAGGATGAGGCTCTCCCTTGCACAGCTCCAGAAGGCTCTAGCTGGTGAGGTGGGTATGAGTATCGAGCTTGATGAGCTAGCAAGGGCCTTGTTCAATGGGCATTTGCCATCAATGTGGAGGGTGCTTGCACCTGCTACCCTGAAGTCCCTTGGGAATTGGATGATTCACTTTCTAAGACGCCACAAACAGTACCTTGTATGGGTGAGTCCACCATGAGGTCATTCTCCAGTGTATTTCTGCGCTTCATGTTCAACTCTGTGGTTTACTCCACATCAGGTCGATGATAAGGAGCCCTATGTGATGTGGTTATCGGGGCTGCATATACCAGAGTCCTACCTGACAGCACTTGTACAGGCTACCTGCAGGAAGAACGGCTGGCCTCTTGATAGATCTACATTATACACCAATGTGACGGAGGTTTGTGTGCCTGGGGATGTGTGTGTGTAGTATGCCTGTGGGTCAGTGTGTCAGTGAATAGGTGTATCTGTGGGTGGGTATCAGTGTGCAGTGTGTCTGTGAGTGGTGTGTCAGTGAGTGGGTGTGTCTGTGAGTGGTGTGTCAGTGAGTGTGTGTGTGTGAGTGTGTGTTCGTTTGTTGTGTGTGTGTGTGTGTGTGTGTGTGTGTGTGTGTGTGTGTGTGTGTGTGTGTGTGCGTGTGTGTGTGTGGAGTAGGTGTGTTTACATGTACATACATGGATGTATCCCTTTTGTCCACACTAGGAAGTGTGGGAATGTCTGTTTGTTTTCTTTAGAAGGGTCTATTTGCACAATTTCCACTCAGGGTGTCAATTTGAAAGTATACACATGCATACCTCATACCTTTGACCCCTCCTCTGTGGATTGGGTATTTTATCAACACTTGATGTCACCTTCACACATGCATTTTGTGTTAGGTCATGCATAGCTCATCAGCCACCAGGTGGGGGGGTCACATCATTACAGAAGCTGGTACATGTTGTACTGTGAGCTACACTTCCATGTTTCTGGTACAGTATACATACACATAGGAAAATATTGAGAAAAACGGTGACCACATTTCTCTGTAACGTACTGTTATCATAATGCCTGTTTGTGTGGTTTGTTAAGATATCATAGTAGTTTTTCTATGCTGTTCTCCCATACAGCACACCAATCCTGAGGAGATCACAGAGCGGGCACCATCAGGATGCTACGTGACAGGCTTGTACTTGGAAGGAGCCATCTGGGACCACAAGAACCAGTGCCTGGTCAAATCCCCGCCCAAGGTCCTCGTGGAGGAGTTACCCATCCTGAGGGTGATCCCCATTGAGGCTCATCGCCTCAAACTCCAGGTAGGTCCATTCTGAGAGCCAACATTATGTGCATTAGTGTGTGTGAGCCAAAGTAAGCTAGGTTCTCTCTACTCACTGCCATCGTCTGTGTGAGTCTTATCTCCAAGCAGGTTATTAAAAGTGTCCCCAGCTTAACTAGACATGCACACACATATATATGTAAGTACTGACCCCTGTGCTGGAGGTGCAGCTTATTAAATATGGGCTGTACACTACTGTGCACTGGATGCTGGTTGTGAGGGCAATGGTTTACTCGTGCCTTATTAATGCCCGTCTCTCCCGCTCAGAACACCTTCCGCACTCCTGTGTACACCACTTCTGACCGACGTAACGCCATGGGTGTCGGGCTGGTGTTTGAGGCCGATCTGGCGACATTGGAGCACATCTCTCACTGGGTGCTCCAGGGAGTCTGCCTCACCCTCAACACAGACTGAGTGGGACACGCACCATTTCATACTCGAATGTGTAATTATAGACTACAGTGTGTTGTTTTCTTTGTAACGTGCAACACTTGTATGAAAATGTATTTGTGGTACATAGCTATGTGTACGAACCTCTAATACCAATTCAATGATATATGCTGTGTGTGCTTGTACTGAACACTGCACATACAAGGTATCATGCATAATATCATCATTACGTATACCGCTTCCATGTTTGCATATTATGGACAATTATATATTTATTTCACCGCTTAAATAAACACTGCCATATATGGGAGCGGTAGGGGTACACGCCCACCCCTGTACTCCCAGTCCAGTACTATAGAACCCGTGTGTAGCGTGCTACGTGCGTTTATACATGCATAGATACTCCATGGTATAGGGTCCATACAGAGTAACTCCTTGAAAGTTTATTTGGACGGCTCTATAGCACCGATAATCAGATTTGCCCTGACCTCAGGAGACAGAAGATATCCATTATCCTGTATTATATGGCTGCAGTCAAAACAGAGATAAAGGGAGCCCGCCCCGTGGAAAAGCCTAGTCCAAAACCTCGTATGAACGTTGCCGGAAAAGGAGAAGAGAAAGTGGCGGCTAGCACAACTTCAGTTGGAAACAGACCCGTACCCAAACCGCGAAAGAAGTCTTCCGCTTCTTCGACAGATCTCGAGGAACCCCTTCCAGACTACGTCAACTCCTTCAAGATGGACCAACTGAGAGCATCAATCATTGGCGAGGAGTCTCCTCACACGGCAGTCAAGCACGTGCTCGATGTCGAAAACAGAACCGTCGGTAGATCAAGCAGCGAAGAATCCGCAGACGAAGACTGCCAAGACTACATTAACGAGAACGTCAAGGATTATATCAACGCACCGGTGTTCCTCGGAGGACGTACACCACCTGTACGCGAAGAGAGGGATGAACTGAAAAGAGCGAATCCGTTGCCCGTACAGGACAGTCAGTACGTGGACATGAGCCCCGTCAAGTCGCCGGTGGAACTGGATGCCGACAACACATACGTGCAGATGAAAACCCCAGCTCGGGGGTCTATTCGAATCGAAGGTGAGGGAGGTAGCTTACCATTCTTTTAACTAGTGTATGGAGTTTGCGTTTGAGACGATGGATCCGCGTTCTCTGGTGCTAGAGCAAGACCCATGTCCAAGCTATGGGGTAAACATAGGGTTTAACAAGCCTGGTGATGGTCCATGTATAGCTAGTGCATATCAATTACTAGTGTTGTAGTGGTCCAGCTATTGGTTGCAGTGTTGTACTCAATGTTGACCTGTTATGTTGTGGATCTCAGTACATTCATCCAGCTGTCTGTACTGCCATGTGTGTGTAGCAAAACCCTTGTGTAATGGAATGGCAAACATGCAAACACACACACACACACACACACACACACACACACACACACACACACACACACACACTATCAACAAGCCTATTGCTCATACTATGTACTGTACACACACCACATGTAATTCCAGTACATACACACATAATCTTGATATCTTTGAATGGTTTCTTGACGCTATTCAGCGGTATTAGCATCAGTGGGAGTGCTGATACCACATATATAATAACATTCTGTGTGCTGGATGGTATGAGTATTATCCTTTGATCTGTATT
Organism: Chondrilla cf. caribensis; assembly: GCA_964020155.1. Classification (NCBI taxonomy): domain Eukaryota; kingdom Metazoa; phylum Porifera; class Demospongiae; order Chondrillida; family Chondrillidae; genus Chondrilla; species Chondrilla cf. caribensis. The sequence continues at coordinate 1,053,581 of OZ026548.1, forward strand.
GTAAATGCCATGTGGAGGGTGAACTTGGAGGATGTTGGGTATGTGTGTGCACCCACCTACCCACTCACACACCCACACAACTGACATGCATCTCACATGTCGTGATGGTATTGATTGCACAAAGGCCCAGCCCAAAATGGATCCAACCACATGAGATAAGGTTACATGGTGCAATATACGTACCTATGTGTATATACTGTATGTAGTGTTAACCTCTATTTGCGGGACACTGTGTCTGGTATACTTCACCCATTCAGTGGCATTGTTATACAGTTGTGACTTTGCAATTGACAAACCGGCATTCATACGTTATACCCACACAAGTGTCGGCTAGTCTTACAGCATTCCACGTTTTGCTGTATGTCATGCACACGAAAACACAACTGGTGTACGTAGTTCACCCATTCTTAGGATCATATCGGTTAGTTTGGGTACACAGGATCACTGTATACACAAGCATGTCCCACAGGGCCTTTTGCTTGATAGTCAGATCTGAGCAGATCTGTCCTCTGGGCAAGAATTACGATTGCATGCACTTACGGAGTTCTGTGTTGATATGACCTTTGACTTTGAAAGTACACTGTTAATGGACTGTTTTCCTTGCTTTAATGGAATAAATGGCTCCCACAGAGGGAAAGGTCCCCATACCTAATTGATATAACTATGGGCTGACACAGGTATCCATTTGTGTGATAATGAACCATCCAAACAGTACACCTTTTGATTAGTTTTACATTGGTAAGGAGATAATTATGGTTATTACCTAGGCTTCTGTTTGTAGTCACGAATGTGCCAACAAACACACTTGATTGTACTGCTGATAGTGCTGCCTGTGGTTGTATTCATGTCTGTCTCGTTTGTATGACATTCCTTACCGCTTGGTAGTCTTGTCCTCTGTTCGATGGCTCGTTTGAAGAGGGTTCACTTCCTATTTTATAAAATCAATTTTGCTCAAATTTCTCCTGGTAAATATCAATTTCCAGTGAATGTTTTAACTTGTGGTGATAACAGCATACGACAGTGACATGTTCTCACAGCAGAGGGTTGCTAATTACAATACACTTCCTGTGTAATTATGATTTTCACTTTAAAATATGATTATCATAATTTGAGCAGGTGACATGAAAGGATAAAGAAATCAATCATGTCACGTGTACGTATGTACGTACCTGTCTGTTTTCATTTTTTGTTAGTCCCTTTCACTAACATCACCAGTGGGGGGTGTGGGAGAGAATTCATATAACTTTACTTCACTATGTGGGATTGAGGAAGTAGTTGGGACATACTGAGATTAGGTGTCATGTATGGCCTTGGAGTGGCCATCTTGGATTACCCTCAACACGTGCTCACACATGCACACTTTTATTTAGTTAAATGCATATCATGGGGGGGGGAGGAGAGGTTTCTCCCGCCTCCTCATGTAGAGAATCAGGTGTAGTAATCCTCCACCCCAATTTGAGGAGTTCCTACACCTCCTCATATGTAGTGGATTAGGATAGGTGTCGTCTTATGGTGGTGCGGATTCTATTCAGTATTATTGTATTGGTGGCAGTGAACTTGGTCATCAGTTGATGACAGTTGCCTCTGTTCTGTGCACAACTGCACTGGCTCTGTTGCTCTTGTCTTGCATTAGATGAGAACGGCTCTCCCGTGTACCAAGTGCCAACGTCCAAACTGTTCATCCAGCCACTCAAGCCTTCAGCGCTAGTTGGGATCTACGAGATCGACAATAAGGAGAACCCCTTGCATCCTCGCCACAGTTCTTCCTCGGCGATGGACATGAAGCCCTCGTCCACCAGGCTCACACGACAGACAGTCAGTGACGTGGATATGAGTAAGATGACGAAACCGAATAAAATAACATCGCAGCTGTCTTTGTCCGCATCGCAGAGCTATTCCCCTCGAACCCCCCCACCCTCCATTCCACTGCCTGAGCCGCCTCTTGGCTCCAGTCCTCAGTTGAGATCCTCATTGTCTGAGCTGAGTGCATCGTGGTCTCCACAAATGGAGAGAAATCCACCGACAGACAATCGTTCATTGGACACACCTTTGAAGAAGTTACTCACACAATTGCCAGGGTCACCAGGTAACAGGAGAGGTTAGTGCATGTATTAATATGTACGCGTATATGATTGTGTGTGAGTTGTGTACACGTACGTATGTTCGTTTACCTGTGTGTGTGTGTGTGTGTGTGTGTGTGTGTGTGTGTGATTATTAGAGTGGAGTTAGCTGAGGAAACTTTCTTATTGTTTTGTGGTGTACACACACACACACACACACACACACACACACACACACACACACACACACACACACACACACCGTGCTATTAGAAGTGACACACACAAGAGTTCACCTTTTTATCAACTATCTGAAGTGTCTCTAACACATCCCTTGTCACCTAATCCTCAAGCCCTAATATGTCCACATTACCTCATCCTGAGTAACATTCCTGTTGCATTGGAATGACCTGCTAAGGCACTACGACCAAACCTGTTCACCCTCTACTGATTCCATGATTTGAGTTGGAGCACCTGTCAAATTCCTAGATAATATATTTGTACGTGGTACCTGTTGTATCGACCGTTGTGGGTTTGTTGTGAGTGTGTTTGAGTACAAACATGTGTATATACATACGTATATAAGCATTATCTTTGTATAAACATAATATTATGCATATACGTACGTACGTCATAGAGCGGTGTGTACATGTGTACATCCTTCTATCCTTTATCTCCTTGTAGCTGGCTCTCCTCGTCTGCCTCCCATTAAAAGCGGTTTCCATGGAAGATTATCAAGAGCCAATGCAGAGAAGAAGCTCAATGCAGCTGAAAACACTGTGGTGGGAGACTACCTGCTGAGAGAGAGCAATAAGCCCACAAAAGGAAAGACACAGATTGTGATTAGCCTCAAAACTACTGATGTGTGAGTGAATGTGCCCCTGTTTAGTGTTTGTTTCTGTTTTTGTTTCTGTTTTTGTTTGTGTTTGTTTACCTGTGTATTTACTCATGCAGAGTTTGTGCTTGTATGTTTGTTTACATTTACGTATGTTTATTTAACTGTGTATACTCACTTATACAGTATATATGTATGTTTGTTTGTTTATGTGTGTAGGTGATACTTATATACATGTTAGTACTTTGTACGAGTGCTTAAGTGTTTTTTTAAGTGCTGTTTCCATTTGCGGTGTTATGCATGCATGCGTACACATGTTTGCCATGTTGTGCGTCCTGCATCCATTCGCGGTGCATTCAAGCCACTTTGTGGCTCACCAGATCCGTCCAAACTTGATTGCCTCTTCTATTCATTTGAAAAGCTTCAAATTTTGCTCGTTATGTCCTTGAAATGATAGCTTTGAGAGCGGACGCAACAGCCATAGAGCTGTGTGTACTGTACATGTGTATTATGCATCCCATCAATGGTGGGAATTTGATCGAATTTGAGATTGGTATGGTATTGTCTTAATGCTACAGGATTGAGTTTATATACTATTTTGACAAATTGATGTGTGTGTGTGGGGGTATGTACGTATTAGTCTTGTACATATGCGCACCACACACACATGCATGCACATGAACACCACATGTGTGTACCTCTACACACACACACACACACACACACACACACACACACACACACACACACACACACACACACACACACACTATAACACAATCCCTTTCCTCTTGTACAGACCCATGCACGTGATAGTGGACTACAGAGAGGATCAGTATTGGCTGTCTTCATCAGAGAAAAATCAAATCTCCTTCAGCTCAATTGATGGTCTTCTCCTTCACTATACAAGACATCCCATTGTTGTAGACGGCAAGGGAAATAGGGTCAACCTCTCCAAACCGTTAGAACTCAAAAGAAAGTCGAGCTCCCCTTGAGTAAACTATCGAACATTTATAAATTTTATTGTATATCGTACGTGCCTTTATGAGTCATATACGTACATTTATTTGTTCATGCAGCTCATATTTATCATTGACTGAATCTAATCGGAAATTAATTGTTTGTGCGTTTCCGAGTGTGTTTTATTCTACGTTCGCGTTTTATTTTGAACGAGTCAGCAGCTTCTCGCTCGCTTTGCTATAATTTCAAGCATTTAGCGGAGGAATATGCTGAGGAGTAGCAACACCTCCCAGGAGGATTCGAACTGTGTTCTCTTGGCGAAAATGGACAATATTCATAACTTGGTGACGGTTCTGAAAGCCATTCAATTCAAAGAAGTACGTATGCAATAATACATCTTTTTGTTTACAAGAATAATATTATGGTACGTACGTAAGATATACTACAGTGGAACCTCTATTAAAGGGCTCTCGCAATAAAGGACACCATAGAAATTACCTTCCTATAAAGGACATTCTGTAAGGCACCAAAAATAGACTTTCATACAATTCTTTTTCCACCTCTGAAGAGTGGGCAACTTTTCTACAGTGGACAAATTACCTGGTCCCAATGTGTCCTTTATAGAGAGGTCCCACTGTATTTATTCAAATATATTATCTATAGTCATTCATGAAAATTATTCACTTGAATCTATTATACAATATAATCATTTGGATTAGAATATACATAGTGAATTATGTATGATGAAACTGTGTGTATGCTGCACTTACTCATCTCACCTTGAAAAAAAATGTGTGTGTGTGTGTGTGTGTGTGTGTGTGTGTGTGTGTGTGTGTGCATAAGTCAATATACATAATCCACCAAATGTCTCCGTCCTGTTGGGCTGCAGATGGTGACGGTAGTGGTGTCCAGTAACGGACTGAAGTTTACCGTAGAAGAAGCCAAATCTGCTCAAGCCACTGCCTACGTTGAAGCCAAGATGTTTCGAGAGTTTGTGTTTCGTGAGGAAACAGCTGTATTCAAAATCAGTCTGACAACACTCCTGGTGAGAGGGAGTTGGGTGCACAGGTGGTATGGCGAGGGGGTTGAAACATGCCTTCAGTGTGACCTCTATCTTGAGACACCTGTCTTACCTGATGGTGTTTGTCTTTTCATGTCTCTCTCCTATTCTCACTCCCTATCTCTTCCCATCTCTTCCCATCTCTTCCCATCTCTTCCATCTCTCCCCCCTATTATCCACAGGACTGCTTACAGATATTTGGTTCAAGTCCATCTCCAGACCAGACTCCTCCAGCGATGAGGATGAGCTACGCAGGCCGTGGCTCACCACTCTCTCTCTTGTGAGCTTTCATGCTAATATCTACTCACATATACTAACTTATACTAACGTATACTAACATATACTAACTTATGTATATCAACATACGTATGTTGGTATATACTGATGTATTCTAACATATATATACTAACATATACATACTAGCATATTGACATAATACTGATGTATACTAACATATAAATACTGATGTATACTAACATATTCGGACGTATGCTAACATTAACAAACTTGCACATGGTGGTATATGCTGACATACATATGCATAGTATGTTATGTGCTGCTCTCTACCTGGTATACTGGTGATATACTGTGTTATGCCTACTGCTCTGTACCCAGTATACTGGTGGTATACTATGTTTTATAAATTGCTTTGTACCCAGTATACTAATGATATACTGTCATGTATGTTTTACATTTACGTACCTGCAGACTGGAAGAAGGTGTTGTTTTGACTGACTGCAGCATAAACACACTAGTGGCAGATGAGATACTCGATTTTGATTTTAACAGTGCAAATATTCTCAGCAAGATCATCATGAAAGTGTGTTGTGTGTGTGTGTGTGTGTGTGTGTGTGTGTGTGTGTGTGTGTGTGTGTGTGTGTGTGCATGTGTGTGTTTGTGTGTGTGTGTGTGTGTGTGTGTGTGTGTGTGTGTGTCTGTGTGTGTGTGTGTGTGTGTGTGTGTGTGTGTGTGTGTGTGTGTGTGTGCACGTATATGTGTGTATTGTTTGTACTGTGTGCATATGTACTTTTTACTCATGTTTCTGCTGTTTGTAAACTGGCACGTATCAATATACTAACATATACTAAAATATACTAACATACATTGACCTATCATTATTTTAATATGAATTTATAAGACAAGTTACCTACACACAGTCATTTATAACAAGCCGATCACAAACTCAACATGCACAGGTGTACACTGCATGGTTGGAGTAGGTTCCTCACCAGGTCCATATGACGTCAACTCTGTCACTTTGAAGTACCACTTCTCGGGCTTTGACCCAAGACAGACAAGTAGTGCTGAGGTGGACACGTGTGTCTACACTACCTTATCTCTGTAACCGGACTCTCCAGTGTACACCATGACTTGCATAATACTATGAACCACTAATAACAACACTGGTACTTCATTACTGAACCCTGACATCAAAATCAATTTCTAGTCCTACACACTTGGAGGAGTGTGGTCGGAATTAGTAACCCTTTTGTGTTATCTTTATCTTGATTCTTTAATTGCCGCTGTGTGTTGACTGGTGAAGCCCCAGCTTCATGTGCCTCTTGTAGGAAGAAGCCATCTTGTAGGTTTGCCGCTCATGGAAGCCATTTTGTTTATGCAGTTGATGGTGATTTCAGAATGACCATTTTTGGACATTTAGTCTTACCTGCATGACTGAAGCTACCTTTGGGGTGGGATGTGGGGGAATTCTTCACCTTCCTTATCAGATAACTAACTGGAATTTGGGTCAAAGATTGATTGAATGTAGTAACAAGAACTTTCATGCACCTGTGATGTCCTTCTTCCTCGATTGGTGTCTTCCAACATACACCCTTGTTGTTTTCCCAATAAAATCGTGATTCTCCATAAAGTAGTACTAGGCACAGGGTGGGATTGTGATATGTGTGTGTAACACAGTTCTCACGACATGTTGAATAACCCTTGTATGTATAGTGAAACCTTGCTAATCCGACACCTCTATAATCCAACATTCTCTCTAATCAGACCATTATATGAGGTACAGTCACCATACATAAGTATGGTAAGAGGTACTCCATAATCCAACAACCTCCTAATCCAACATTATTCTGAGGTCCAATTGAGTGTTGGATTAGAGAGGTTTCACTGTATATGCCTTCGGTTAGCGTATCCAGATGTTACAAATAATATTGATTTCATACTTCAACCTGATGAGGTGTTAACACCCAGTAGATTATACCAGAGTTGGATTTTCCCCATCACTGTAGACTGTACCAGTGAGGTCCCTGCCTACCAACGTGCTGAAATCACACAGAGTTTATATGTACATTTGACACCTACTTCATACTGTTTGATATGTTGGAATGTCCGTGGGATTTAGTGGCCGACTCAGGTTCTCCCTTCCTTTCAGTCTGAATGTTTCAAGGAAGCTTTTGTCGACATCGACAACACCAGTGAAACCATGGAATTCAAGATTTCTCACGAAGATCCTCAGTTGAGGATATCAACTTATGGAGAGGCAGGAAGTACACATGTGGGTTCACTGCTGTAGCTGCTGTTTGCATGGTAACAAGCCACTCCCACTGAAATATGTGAATGCACCTACTCATCTTGTAGTCTTGAATATTTAGTGTGTGTGTGTGTGTGTGTGTGTGTGTGTGTGTGTGTGTGTGTGTGTGTGTGTGTGTGTGGTGTGTGTGTGTGTGTGTGTGTGTGTGTGTGTGTGTGTGTGTGTGTGTGTGTGTTGTGTGTGTGTTGTGTGTGTGTGTGTGTGTGTGTGTGTGTGTGTTGTGTGTGTGTTGTGTGTGTGTGTGTGTGTGTGTGTGTGTGTGTGTGTGTGTGTGTGTGTGTGTTGGTGTGTGTGCGTGTGTGTGTGTGTGTGTGTGTGTGTGTGTGTGTGTGTGTGTGTGTGTGTGTGTGTGTTGTGTGTGTGTTGTGTGTGTGTGTGTGTGTGTGTGTGTGTGTGTGTGTGTGTGTGTTGGTGTGTGTGCGTGTGTGTGTGTGTGTGTGTGTGTGTGTGTGTGTGTGTGTGTGTGTGTGTGTGTGTGTATGTGCACTTGTGTGTGTACAACAAACCCACACAAACACCTACATACATGGTACATGCATGTATTCCTCATGTATTGCATGATAACATCATGGTATGTAAATCTCACTTACCACATATTGTGCACAACACCGGGTATAATTACATTGTATTTATCAGCATATGTAATTATTATAATATTAAGGTATAAATTCAATAGTGCTATAATTGGTATGTGTGTGTGGTTGTTTTGGAGCCTCTCCAACCTGGGGGTGGCTTGATTAGGTAACAACAAGGAATTTTAGCTGTCTTCTTCAACCAGCTACAATAACAGACACCTTACAAGTACAGGATGAGGGTAGGGGCAGGAATTGTTTACTGGAGTTTATGGGATTACAGATGATCGGATCTGAATGGGGGAATTAACCTGTAATAAGGACACCATCCTGTGTTCCAGTGTATTAATGTGGTGTATTGGGTGACCTCTGAATTGAGGACACCTCTGTAATGAGGACATAGAGTGAGGTCCCAAGTGTCCTTAATAGAGAGGTTCCACTGTAGATGAGAACCAGAGATATTCCAAGTTCTACTAAAGATACCCTCGATGCTGTTGTATTGTTGTCATGGTAACGTACTTTAATATGGTGTGATGCTCATGTGATGGTCCAATTCCATGTCACCCCATTTTACCATGTCTTTGAAGATTGACTACCCAAAGGTGTCCGACGTCATGGAAACGTTTGAATGTCGGAAAGACCACACAAATCAGTAAGTTGAGGTGGCTATGCTTATCCTGTGTACAGATCTGGTGTACAATGTACGTATATTCTGTACAAATTACGTGTACAGAGTGCGTGTACGTATAAATAAGTACAGGTCTCTTTTACAACTGTTTTGTAGATTTCCCACATATGTACAGATCCTGTGTGTACAGATCTGTGTACATATGTACATACTGTATGTACAGATCTGTGTACATATTATATACTAGATGTACAGATCTTTGTATGAATCAAGATACATCTAGATAGTGTGTGTATATCTCCACTTTCCTCACAGCTATCGACTCTCACTACTGAAGCCTTCTGTGAAGGCGTTAGCACAGTCTGCCAAAGTGTCCATCAGAACGGATTCCAGAGGATTCCTTTCGATGCAGTACATGATCAGAAGTGATGATGGGCAGGTCTTCTTCGTGGACTACCTGGTATGTGATCTACTGGATAGTGGAACCATGGAGCCCTTGTGATATGAACAAGAAACTGTGCTTGTACAATTTATATGTTTGTCTGATTTTCAAGTATTTCTGTTGTTCACCAATGTCTCTGTATAGAGACCACCTAGCTGTCTACCAGCACCATGTACTGCTAGTACTGATGTGTATCCTCCTAGTTCACCAATGTCTCTGTATAGAGACCACCGAGCTGTCTACCAGCACCATGTACTGCTAGTACTGATGTGTATCCTCCTAGTTCACCAGTATCTCTGTATAGAGACCACCTAGCTGTCTACCAGCACCATGTACTGCTAGTACTGATGTGTATCCTCCTAGTTCACCAGTGTCTCTGTATGGAGACCACCTAGCTGTCTACCAGCACCATGTACTGCTAGTACTGATGTGTATCCTCCTAGTTCACCAGTATCTCTGTATGGAGACCACCTAGCTGTCTACCAGCACCATGTACTGCTAGTACTGATGTGTATCCTCCTAGTTCACCAGTGTCTCTGTACAGAGACCACCTAGCTGTCTACTGATACCATGTACTGTTAGTACCGACATATGTCCCCCTAGTTCACCAGTGGATATCGCTGTAGATTTTATCAAACTGTCTGTCTGTTAACACACATCAAAGTACTTCTGTTATACGATTCAGTGACGTTTTTCTCAAATAATGGATGGATGTACATGTGTACTTAGTTGGATTTAGTGTTGCAACTTATGATCTCCTACTTTCTCCCTGCAGTGTGCACCACAAGAGGTCCTGCACTAGTTGTACAGGCTTTGGGGGGGATGCACTCCATGTGTGTTTTGTGTTCATTCATTGTGCTGTATGTGCTGTATGTTGTGCATGTTTGCATGTTTTGTTGCATGCACAAACAACCCTTACTTTCGGTATATTATACAAATTTGTTTTTATTTCATGTCTTGCTTTATGTACACATCAAACATTCAATTAAGGAGCTAATAACAATTAATGCCATAACTTACTATTTCTGAACATTTTCATAACAAAAAAAAGATAATTGTATTATACAAGAATATGTGAATTTGAAAATACAAAACATGCATGAAAGAATTAGTGTTCAGCTGTGTGTATGTGTGCATTATTATATATGGGCTATTATAAAATGGTTGAGCACACATGCACATATACATAGTAATATTATATAATGCAATATTGATTAATTCCAACAAATATAATTCATAATTTGTACACATACGTACGTAGGTGCATGGACTGGAGTTTTCCAATTGTCAATTTATTAAATTAGTCATGGGAAATTGATAATTATCAATCAATACGTGGTCAACAGCAGCTAAAAGAGGTTCAAACAGGTCAGTGCAGCCCCCATGTCTGCAGCAGATGATGTCATCACCAGTGGTAGGGAAAACACCTTTTGAACCTCGTCTTGAAGTAGTGGGTTTTTCTGCAGAGCGGATCCGCATCCAATGATCCCATCCACCTGTGAGAGTGGAGTGTGTATGAGATGTATATTGGGTCTGTTGTCATGGCAACATGAAAATGTCGTAACAACACAAATATATTCACAACAATGACCACCATGAATAGTATGGAGGGAAAGTACCACAGTCTGTTACCTTGACAATGTAAAATTCAAACATGTACTGGAAGTATCCTATATTAAACTGAATGGTAGTAAACACAATACTCCACAGTGGCACACACACAAAAAACACATACCCATGTACTCAAACACACACAAAAAACATACTCATGCACTCAAACACACACACACACACACACACACACAACACACACACACACACACACACACACACACACACACACACACACACACACACAACCTACCCTATAATGTTCTAATATCTCTTTTGGCATCATTGAAAATAGGTTTTCCACTAGGCCTCTACAGGTTCTATGAAACACCTCTCCCACCCTGGGAGGGTTGGGTAAAATATTACTCACCACACCCTTACTGTGAGGGGAGTGCCGTTCACCAAACAGTGTGGGCGTGACATATACACTCATAGTATCATCTAATTCTTGTAAATCTTGTCCTTTTTGTATCAAGGTGGAGTAGATAGCGTCTCTCTCTTTTTCACTCTTTCCAATGTCCACACCAAGATCAGAGCACCAACTAGCTAACATGTCAACGAATGTCTTCAATACATTGCCACCATTCAGGGACGCTGCTACTATGAGCTGCTGCTTGTTGAAGTATGGGACAGTCATTAGTGAGGGAGGGAGGGGGTGGTTAAGAGATGAGGAGTCGGACATCAGGATCAACTGACTGGAAGTCCCAATGTTGAGAACTGTGGTGGAGAGTATCAAAACGCAAATCGTGATGTAGGAAGCTTTGTATGGCAAACATGCAACAAACATGCAACCAACATTTTGACTATGTCAGTCTTTGTCATTATCCCATTGTTTGCTAGGTACACATTTGATTCAATTAAAATGCTCTACTGAAATCCCCGTACAACTACTCTATCATAACTACTAGCCTCCGAGATGTGAGGCAGAGAAGGAACACTACATTGAGAAGCGTGATGAACAAGGAGACCTATGAGCTCTTCGTTCTCACCCAATCTACTTCTGCTGTGTCTGAAGACGTTGGTCAGGAACGAGCACTGGAGGTCTCCCAGCGAAGCAGTGATCATAACACCGGAGGGTATCCCATGCCAGGAGGAGTGGAGTACTCCGGCCACCGAACCAGGGTCAACTACCTCCGGCAGCAAATGGTCTGGGAAGTTGATGGACTTAAGACTGCAGGTAGACAATAAGAATGGCTGGTATTCATTCGCTGAAACTCAGTCACCTCGCACTCCCGCAACAACTACAATCACCCGATGTACTAAGTCACAAAAATCCCTCAACATCTACAAACAGCTGATGTACCAGCTCACAAAAATCCCTCAACATCTACAAACAGCTGATGTACCAGCTCATAAAAATCCCTCAACATCTACAAACAGCTGATGTACCAGCTCACAAATATCCCTCAACATCTACAATCAGCTGATGTACCAGCTCACAAAAATCCCTCAACATCTACAAACAGCTGAAACACTAACACACAAAAATAGCAATAAAATGCACACTTTAAACATGTACGTATCTGCGTATACTTCAACTTCATCACGAATTCACACTCACATACACTCGACGGTGACAACAGTACATGAAGTAGGTCACTCACGCACTGACATCCCAGGATTTGGACTGCACATCATAGTAGCCCCAGCTGACCGCATTGTGAGTAGACATGCTGGGTCTACTCATCCCTGCAAGCCCGCACACAACCAGGTCCATGATGGTACCAGACGTATCGAACCTGCTGATCTCACTATGCTGGTGAGCATTCAGCCATGCCAGAGTAGCAGTCCCATACCCAGTTGAAATGGGAACCGAATTAGAAGGTCGGGGCAGAGAAGCAAGAAATTCTTTGTCACATCTGCCATCTTGCCACGTGTAAAGGTTTGACAGGGCAGCACCCTCCGACAGCAGTAGCTGCCCATCTTTCAAACACAATGGAGGGTAAACGCCTTCTCTGCATCCTTTTCTCCACAGAACACACCCGTGCATTTGACCACACACGCCAATACCGCTCACTTTCCCCAAATGCGCGGGATCGAGTTCGTTCATACAACACTCGAGACATTTGATTATCCTGTCGACGTCTTGCTCGTCGCCCAATGGACAATCACTGGCCACTCCAGCATTAGTGGGTTCAGAAATAGACTGGAGTACATCTCTACTCTCATTATCAACGATACACACCTTTACTGACGTCGTACCGAGGTCAATACCCAATGTTACCATGGCAAAAGCGAAGCTCGAACAACTTTAACGGAGCACCGATTGTGAGCAAAGGTTGCTTGTTACGGGGAATACCCTGGAGTATTATGCAATATCTCCAAAATGGCCGCCCATACTCGGTCCGTTTTCGAGCCCATCGTGGTATCAGCGCCTGGAAAGGTTATTCTACACGGAGAACACGCTGTTGTGTATGGAAAGGTATAATGACGAGTGTGTATGCTTTGACTTAGCAATTCAATGATATACGGGTGGACATACTCCTGCTCGCTTGCATGTATAGCTGCGGGTTGTGTCATCTATTACTTGTACGTCTGTAGACTGCTCTGGCGGCTGCTGTGAATCTTCGGACTTATTTGTTGGTATTGCCGAACACGGAAGATGACAAATTTAGTGTACAAATGTTATCTGTCGGTCTGAGTCGAGAATGGTCAAAGGAGGAACTGTGTTCACTAGCTGAGCTGGTGTCGACTACAGGTATGGTGTGAGGGACGGTGTCAGGTATGGTGTGAGGGATGGTGTCAGGTATGGTGTGAGGGACGGTGTCAAGTATGGTGTGAGGGACGGTGTCAGGTATGGTGTGAGGGATGGTGTCAGATATGGTGTGAGGGATGGTATCAGGTATGGTGTGATGGACGATGTCAGGTATGGTGTGAGGGACGATGTCAGATATGGTGTGAGGGATGGTATCAGGTATGGTGTGAGGGACGGTGTCAGGTATGGTGCTAGAGATGGTGTCAGGTATGGTGCTAGGGACGGTGTCAGGTATGGTGTGAGGCATATATAACCTATTATCACCATTACCTTAGTGGCCACTTATTGAACCATCTCACTAGTGATCTAGGTCTTGGAAGTAGATGACAACCTCTCTGGAGTCAACTTGCAATACTAAATTCCTGTGCATGTTGTAGCTGCAACTGTGTATTTGTATGTCACACAATCAGTAAAATTGTAACAAATCGACCAAATTGTATTACTGATTAGCGGTCACATGATTGGGAACATACAGATACCATGACAATATAACTTTCTGCCAACCATGCAATAGACGAGAGTGGACCTTGTCCTCCCAGTGAGGAATTCCTCAAGCACCTTGAAGTAAGGCACCAACTAAGACTGTCTGATACTTCTCCTGCAACATTGGCCTCTATTGGATTCCTCCATCTTTTGACCTCCATTCTCAGGCATAGGTTGAGGTGTGTGTGCGTGCGTGCGTGTGTGTGTGCGTGCGTGCATGTGTGTGTGCATGCTTAGGTGCATGTATGTGCACGTGTACATGTGATAACATTCACAATGTTCTATCAATGTATGCTCACACCCATACAACCACACCTACATCTCCTCCTCACTGACACAACATCCATCAACTACATCCATATTGCCAAATCTCATCATCCAATGGTATCTCCCTCCCCAGCAGGTCTCTTCCTGGACTTAGGTTCATTGTGGCATCTACTCTACCCGTGTCTGCTGGACTGGGATCGTCTGCCACTTTTGCTGTCTGCATGGCGGCAGGTATGCACCAACTGGCCATGAGACTTGAAAAGGGGATTCCCCCTACTGGTGATGTACCATTGGGTTGTGATTCCAGCTGTCCTATTTCTACCCTCCCGGGAGTGATAGCTGAGGGCCTACAGGAGTATTCCTGTAAAATGATGTCTAGCGAGATTAAAACATATGCAAATTTGGACATTCCCACTGACGTGAAGAATTCTGTGAATTTGTGGGCATTTGAGTGTGAACGGTTGATTCACGGCACTCCCTCTGGCATTGACAACACTACCAGTTGTTTCGGTGGAGTCATAGGGTACACCTCAGGCCAAACAAGACACCTGAACAAGTATGCATAGTGCATGTAGTATGGATGTTGGATGCTGCACGTCTGTGTGCGCGCATCATCCCTGTATCTAATGTAGACTCCCCCAGTTGAGGATCCTACTGTCTCACACCAAGATCCCCAGGAGCACCAAGACCATGGTGTCGGAGGTAAGGAGGAGATGGGACACTCACCCCCAGGTGGTGAACCCCATATTGCAGTCCATTCATGCCATCTCTGAAAGCTGCGAGAAGATACTCGGAGAATTCTCTGGATCAGAATTGGACGCTGAAACAGCAAAATATTTGTGTGTAAGGACACAAATGAATGTTGGCTTTATATTCTGTACACATGCTAATATGCATACTCGTACACACTAACACACACTCACTCACACGAACACACAGACACAACCACACACACCTACCTTTCATGAACTCATTCCATAACTACTAACTCGTACAAAGTTCCCCTTGGTCCAGTCAACTTTGCCTTTATTGTACTATATCAATCCATTAGGAGCTCATGGAATTCAACCAACACTTGCTGAATGCAGTTGGAGTGGGTCATTATACCTTTGACCTGATTTGTAGAACTACCAAGGAATTTGGATTTTCCTCGAAATTGACTGGAGCTGGTGGAGGAGGTTGTGCTATCACACTAATCACACCAGGTCAGTGTGTATACTGTGTGTAGTGTGTGTGTGTGTGTGTGTGTGTTTGTGTGTGTGTGTGTGTGTGTGTGTGTGTGTGAGTGAGTGTGTGTGTGTGTGTGTGTGTGTGTTTGCGTGAGCTGTGTGATCATGTGTGCTCTTCATCATTCAGACTTCACATCCTCTATCTTTGCTCACCAACAGGTCCAGAAACACAAAGCAAAGTCAACCAGTGTAGAGCAAAGCTAGCCGAACATGGATTTGATTCTTGGGAAACAGAACTAGGGTGCCGAGGTGTCACTGTCCACAGTGTCTTGTAGTTTTACATTGAACAGTTCAACAAGTGATATTTATTTTAAAAATGTATCAATTATGTTTATTTAGCTCCAAATCCGAAGTATATATACTGGATATATGTATATTGGATTGATTTAGAAGTCTTTATGATTCTTTTCATAATAATTGAAATGATGATTGCGACGAAATTAGTTGGGACATGTCAGTGATTTGGAGTTGCGAAGTGTACATATGTATGTAGGGTCAGATCCAGAGTCATTGACTACACTATATCACATTATGACTAGCTGTCTTCCTGCAGAACATGAATGTTATGTCTGTCATGCAATATTCAGCCCTCTGCATTTCTGGTCCACTCAGACCGAATATTTCAAAAATACTATAAAATTGCTCCCAAGTGTCCATATGATATAGACGTATTTTAATACATGACAAAATCATATCACTGGATTTACGCCAAATCAGCCGAAAATAGACCAATATCTCTATCGGCTGGGAGACCAAAGTCCGATTTTGATGGCAACCAGTGATTACCTCACAGTCATCCAAATCCTCAGAAAGGGAACCACAGACAGCTGTTTCGCTCGTATTTTAATACATGTACTCTTGTATGTACATTCTAATATAAGGAGTTGCTCTAAACCTCCTGGTGACTGGATAGGTAAATTCACATTTTGACGCTGGTTACCACAGACTGCTCAGTGTCCGTATCCAACTTATTAACATACATTCTAATGCATGCACACCCTCCTGGGTGTGCTATAGGCCTCGTGGTGACCAGCATAAAAATGTCAAATTCTATTGCTGGTCACCACGGCCACTCTGATGTCCATGTGATGCATCATATCACAATTTCTGATGTATGTACACCCTCCTTGAGGTGGTACCTACCTACTGGTGACCAAAAAGTTGTGTTTGTGGGTGCGACAAAAGCTCCCCGGTGTCCATATGATGCATACATTAATACATATACTATTGTATATACATTCCAATTTGGAGGTGCTATTGACCACTTGGTGACTAAACAGGACATATTTAGCATTTTTTTTTTCCTGGTCACCACAAGGTGCCCAATGTCCCTATCTGTATCCAACTTATCAACACACATTGCACACCCTCCTGGGCGTGCTAAAGGCCTCCTGGTTACCACAGCAAAAAATGTCGACTTAATTATTCCTGGTCACCACAGCCACTGTGGTGACCATTATGCATCTTAACACAAAATTATTGCTGATACGGGGGACATAATATTTCGTAACATGCCACGCCCTTAGCAACCGTTCCAAAATGGCCGTCGACATGAAGTTGATGCGATTAGTAAGGGCGTGATATTTCAAGTGATTCACAATATGGAAAAAAATAGCGAAAAGAAACAAGAAGCGGTCATCAAGAAGAAAAGGAAGCGTCGAAAGGGTCAAGAGAAGGAAGAAAAGTCAAGAAAGTCTTGTAAAAGTTCCAAAAGAAATTCCCTTAAACTATCCAAGCTCCCTACCACTAAGCAAGAAGCTGACTCGAAAGAGAGCTTGCGTACTAGCAGTGGAAGTAGCACAGACTGTCATAAACCGGAAAAAAAGATACAAAGGTTAGTTAGTGACCCGGGACGCTGGTGTCAAATTACAAGGAAAGAACGTTGAGTCTCAAAACTGTGGAGATAGCCTACTAGCTTTACAGTTGATGTGTGATGGGTTATGTAGTCTCTAGGCATAGTAGACCTTGTCCGTAAAGACCACTGAAATAAATGGAAAATTGTATTTTCAGACCAGTAGTTAGTGCGTGGAGATTCGTGTTTTTGACTCAAAGTAGTGAAAAGTTGTACAGTAGTTACGTATCTGAGAAGATTCATTGCTATCCCATTTTACGTGGTGAAACCTTCAGCCCTATGGATACTTCCCAAGGCTCCAACGAACCACACAGTGCAACATTTTCGACGCTACTGTTACAATAACACAATAATTGATAGTCAAAAAGTTACATTAAAGTGAGAATCAAAATATGATGGCTTCTTCATGTCTTGTTCCCAAATGTTAGCAGGGGGTGCAGCGGAAAAATCTCCAATTCCAGGTTTCAAACCTTGATGAAATCATTGCTAGCCTTCTTGTCAGCCCTACCAGCCACCAGCGCCCCCTAGGGTCACTTTAAGACCTGTTTCAGGAAGTCCCTTGTTGTGATAGTGTGGTGTATTGTGCAGAGTGAGCATCCCTGACTCTGTGAGATTCCGCCACCCCTTATGAGCACACACACGCATAATAGGTGCTGAAGTTATTCACTGTATGTCACACTGGCACTCCTGTACATACGTAGATGTGGCCCCACTCCACAGCCATCTGCTGTGTGCTCAAAAGAAGTACGAAAATCGCTTGAACAACTGTGCGAAGAAGGTACGTCCTAGTCCTCCCTGTATACGTATGTGTGTGTACAGTGGACATGGAATAGTAAAAATTAAGAATGTTCACCACATGCAATTGTATGCTGGTAGTCTACTATATAGTGTGTGTACATGCGTGGTTCCTGTACTATGGTTTTTGTTATGAGCATATTTTTGCTCTCCTAGCATTAATTTTAGTTCCTGTTGTGCATACGTATACTGTGTATATTTGTATGTGTATGTGTGTGTGTGTGTGCGTGCGTGTACACATGATTATGTGTTGTGCAGGGTTGTTGTATTGTGACACACGAAAGTGGCAAAAATTATTAATACACATATTTCACAGGTGACTGCAGTGAAGATTTGAGTGTGCATGTGATTGAGAGCTTGAGATGGAGCCACCAGTGTTCTGACCACGAAGAAGAGAAGAAGAGACTTGAAGACTACAAGGACAAGCGTAGGCAGCGCTACATGGCACTCATAGAAGAGAGGAGGACTATCACAGTTACACAGAAACTCACTTTAAAGACAAGTAATCCTTTTTATTATGTACCAAAGTCACCAATATCTTAATTTTTAACATGTATTAAATTATTATAGTACATAGTATTTATATAATACAGTATATATAATTATTTGTATTTATAATCATTTTGTTGAGCATCAATACATAGACAATCAAGGGTACAGCTCTAAAAACACAGCAGCTAATAGTGATAATATTATTCATGAACATTGAATCATAAGTATCATCATCATCAAAAAGTCTTGTAATCCAATTGACATGCTATTCATACACTGCCTGCTTCCTACTAACATCCTGCCATGTCAAACTTTATACCTTTCTACTAATGATACACCTTGTTAAACGTACACAATAGGCCTAGAGTGCTGTAATGTACCAATGTGATGCTGTGTGTATACATTACAATTTGCTTAGTATAAAGGATATACCCGAGTTAGTACGAGCATGAAAATGGCGTAATTAGCAGAGATTCTGATACCTATTGACTATCGCAATGCCGTCATGTTGCCGATGCAACGGCAATGGCATTTGCCTGAACTGCGTTTGCCGAAAATCTGGCCGAAAATGTACCAGCTGCTTGCCAAAACAAAAGAATCAGTGTAGAAATGATGTAAGCGACGTCGCCTGCTGCAGCGCACCTTCTTCTAGTTCTTGTTCGTCTCGAAAATGTGGCCGAAAATGTACGAGGTACTTGCCAAAACAAAAGAATCAGTGTAGAAATGATATAAGTAAAATCCCCAGCTGCAGCGCGCCTTCTTCTCATTCTTGTACCACTCCTTTAGTCTCATCTCGTCCTTGTACCACTCTTATAGCCTCATCTAGTTCCTGTACCACATCAATAGCCTCATCTCATCCTTGTACCACTCATATAGCCTCATCTAGGTCTTATGCCACATCAGTAGTTTCTTCTCATCCTTGTACCACTCCCGCAGCTTCATCTCATCTTTGTACCACTCCTTTAGCTTCGTCTAGTTCTTATACCACATCAGTAGCCTCATCTCATCCTTGTACCACTCCTTTAGCTTCATCTAGTTCTTATACCACATCAGTAGCTCCATCTCATCCTTGTACCACTCCTATACCTTCATCTAGTTCTTATACCACATCAGTAGCCTCATCTCATCCTTGTACCACTCCTTTAGCTTCATCTAGTTATTATACCACATCAGTAGCTCCATCTCATCCTTGTACCACTCCTATACCTTCATCTAGTTCTTATACCACATCAGTAGTCTCATCTCATCCTTGTACCACTCTTTTAGCCTCTAGTTCCTATACCACATCAGTAGCCTCATCTCATCCTTGTACCACTCTTATACCTTCATCTAGTCTTTGTACCACATCAGTAGCCTCTTCTCATCCTTGTACCACTCTTATAGCCTCATCTAGTTCTTGTGTCACATCAGTAGCTTCATCTCATGATTGTACCACTCATATTTCCTCATCCTGCTCCTGTATCACATCAGTAGCTTCACCCCATTCCTGTACCACTTCCTTATGATCTTCATCTCACTCTTGCATCACTCCTTTAGCTTCATCAGATTCCACAGCAATAGATAGCAACTTGTCATCGGCACTTGTAGCACCCAATACCGAAGCTCAGCCCAATCAAGTTAGGGACCTTCCATCTTTTCGCCCGATGATATGTGATAAAGCTCAATGGCATAACCTTAACGGTCCGACAAGAATTTGTAACCCTGATTACATCTGCTTATCAGGAAATAGTCCACTGGAAACCAAATCACTTCATGATCCCTTCTGGAGCCCAGGGCAAACACTTTGTCAACAAACTTGTGCACCTGCTCAATGCATTTGCTACAGAGTCACCACTAGAATCTTTTGCCATCACTGCAGCTATGACCATGCCAGCTCTTCTACTACAGAAACCACATGCTCGATCTAAATCAAAAGACCACATTAAGTGCCTTTCCAGGAGACTTCATCTATGGGAAACTGGTGATATCAAAGAACTTTTACATGAGGGCAGAATAATCCAGGCACACCTATCAAAGCAAGATCATGGTGAAAATGAAGACAGCAGCAAGACTGCACGGAAATTTGCCAAATACATGATGAGAGGAAAGATACGTTCAGCCACACAACTCCTGTCTAGAAGAGCATGCAATGGAGCTCTTAACTTGGATCATGTTATCAAGGAAAACTCGCATGATAAAACAGTGAGGGAAATCCTGATTGAGAAGCACCCTGAAGCTCAAGAAGTACATCCAGACAATGTTCTTCCTATCAAAGAAATCTCAACCACGCAATTTCATGATGTTCTTTTTGAGAGCATCACAGGTGAGGAAATAAGGAAATCAGCCCTGAAGACGGAAGGTGCTGGTGGTCCCTCTGGTGTTGACGCTATGTCCTGGAGAAGGTTATGTACCGCCTTTGGAGACAGCTCCAATGATCTATGTTCTGCACTTGCAGCAATTGCAAAGAGAATATGTACAACACATGTCGATCCATCAAGCTTGATGGCCTACACTGCCTGTCGACTGATACCACTGAATAAGAACCCTGGCGTAAGGCCAATTGGAATTGGGGAAGTCATTCGAAGGATCATTGGAAAAGTGATAATGAAAATCGTCAAACCTGATCTTCTAAATGCAGTGGGCTCTCTTCAGCTCTGTGCTGGTCAAGATGCTGGCTGTGAAACTGCAATTCACGCCATGACCCAGATATTCTCTCAGGAAGACTCTGAAGGTACACTATTTGTTGACGCATCAAATGCTTTCAATGCCCTAAATAGACAAACCACTCTTCTTAACTCAGAAGTTATCTGTCCAGCCCTAGCTCCCATCCTAATCAACACCTACAGATCTCCATCTTACATGTTTGTGGATGGTGAACACATATTGTCAAAAGAGGGCACCACTCAAGGTGACCCTCTTGCAATGGCAATGTACGCCATTGGAACCCTACCTCTAATACAGAAACTTGACAACACAGCTTTTCAGGTCTGGTATGCTGATGATTCTGCAGCCAGTGCCTCCCTGAGCAGACTCCAATCGTGGTGGAAGGCACTACAAGAGTTAGGTCCCAGCTATGGTTATTTTCCCAATAGCTTAAAAACCAAACTGGTGATCAAAGAGAAGCATTCTGCGGAAGCATACCAGCTCTTCGAAGGCACAGGAATAACAATCCTAAAGGAAGGGGCAAGCTACCTCGGAGGTGCTTTTGGATCCTTGCCATTTATTGAAGAAAGTGTTTCAAAGAAAGTGAAGGAATGGACAGAGGACCTCGTGCGACTGAGTAAATTTGCTGAAACCCAACCACATGCTGCTTATGCCGCTCTTGTCCATGGGCTTATATCCAAATGGAACTACTTCCTACGCATCAACGATTGGGAAAGCATATCTCCAAGGGAATATCTTCAACCTCTTGAGGATGTGATTTCAACTCAAGTCATCCCTTCAATCACTGGGCAAAATCAATTGGGAGATCTAGCTAGGGACCTCACAGCCCTTCCCATCAACTTAGGGGGACTGGGGATCCCCAATCCTGTAACCACTGCTTCTGAGATGCATACATCTTCCAAAGCCATTTGTTCACCATTGATTGACAGTATGATGTGTCAAAATTCTGATCTAGCAGATATAAACATGAGGCAAAGACAAACTAAGCTATTACTCCGCTCCAATAAGCAGATGAAAATCAAAAAGACAGCTCAGGAATTGCATGCCAAACTACCAACTCTCCTCCAAAGAAGTATGGATATGTCTCAGGAAAGAGGAGCTTCTACATGGCTCTCTGCACTACCCTTGTTAGACCATGGATTTGCCCTACACAAATCAGCCTTCAGAGATGCCCTGGCACTGCGATATAATTGGCCATTAAAGAAAACACCATCACATTGCTGCTGTGGACAACACTTCAGTGTGGAACACGCACTGTCTTGCCCTACTGGGGGATTTCCATCTATTCGACACAATGAAGTCAGAGATCTGACAGCGCAGCTACTTTCTGAGGTCTGTCATGGTGTATCGACAGAACCTCATCTACAACCAGTAACAGAGGAGAAGATGTTTCATAGATCAGCAAACACCAATGATAATGCAAGACTAGATGTTGCAATGTATGGCTTCTGGGGAGGAAAATTCGAGAAGGCATTTATTGACGTAAGGGTTCTTAATCCCAGCGCCCCATCGAACAAGAAGCTCACCACAGAGGCAATGTACCACAAACATGAATTGGAAAAAAAGAGACAATATGAAGAGAGAATCAGAGAGATTGAACACTCCAGCTTCACACCACTGGTAATGTCCACCACTGGAGGCTTAGGGAACATTGCAACAACTTTTTACAGAAGATTGGCTGCAATGATTGCGGAGAAACGGGACATCCCATATTGCAAGATGATGAACCTTATCAGATGCAAATTGAGCTTTGCCCTGTTACGTTCATCGATCATGTGCATCAGAGGAGCAAGGTCACGCACTGGACATTATACTAATGAATCTTACACCTTACAGATTGCAGAAGGCCACATCTAAATTAGATTCAACTCCTGACTATCCCATTTAATATAGATTAGCTCAAGACTTGCGTGTCATTTATATTATAATATTTATAATCATTTCCGATATTATAAGTTAGTACGAGCATAGACACTCTAAACTACGTAAAACGGTTACGAAGTTTAGAGTGTCTATGGTACGAGACGCCTTATGAGAGGGGATTCCCTACACTCAACCAAAATGGCCGACAAAGTTGGCGAGTGTCCAATTTCTTGGCCCGTCCTGTTAGGCGCTAGTTTTGTTTCGGGACTAGTAGTCGGTTATTGGTTGAAAGGAAGAAGTCGTTATGCTGTTAGTGAAGGGGAAGGGGACAATGAATCAGATGTAGGTTGTTTGTGTGTGTTGTATCTCAGTCGTCGTCTATGAACTGACTGTGTTCAGTTATAAATTGTAGTCTGAATAGCATGTAAGGACGTATGAGGATCCCAACTTATAGGGTTCCCGTCGGTAACCTCACTCTCACTAGCACACGTCTCCTTGGGTCAGGGATATGACAGAGTAACAATCTGTAGATATGATATGAATGGTATGTTTAAGAGTAGAGAAACTCAACTTAGCAACATGCTTCATGGAGTGTATCAGTTGAGATATTCAGAAGAAGGCTCAATGGACTTCTTGAAATGGGACAAAGAAGGATACATGGAATGTTTAGCTCTGTGTGTTAGTTAGTGTTATGCATTTTCTTCCGCAGTTCTCTTACATGAGTGGTGGTGGTGAGATGAAGATGGTTCTTGTGATCCGATCGGATTTAAAGATGGGGAAAGGGAAGATCGGGGCGCAGTGCGGTCATGCTGTGTTGGGTGCCTACAGACAAGCCACACTATTGAAAAATGGGGTTCGTGTACATCTCACATTCGCATTACTTATGTCCCCATAACCATTGCTTATCTGAGGAGTCCACCTCCAAATTGAATACATCCTGTGTTAGTGTTCACTACTTATAATGTCTAGTTCAAGCTGTCTATAGGTGTGCATCTAGTATGACTGTGTTTGGCCTGTCCAGTTGATAAACAACACAACACATCTACAGTTGATGATAGTACTCAACTGTGGTACATTTTGTTTCAGAAAAGACTGGTCCATATGTGGGAGGATTATGGTCAGCCCAAAATAGCTCTGAAAGTTGACAGTGAAGAGCAACTTGTCCAGCTCCACAGTGAAGCAAGGAATGCTGGCCTGAATGCACATGTTGTCTTAGATGCGGGAAGAACACAGATTGCCCCTGGATCCAAGACAGTCTTGGCAATCGGACCTGGTGAGCATGTGTGCACATCATGGCTGTGCGTTACATATCTATATACTGTGAATACTCGTTAATCCACTGTAATTTGTTTTCAAAGAATATGGTGGATTAATGAGTTTGGCGGATGGACTGGATATTCATTGGTACTTGTACATTATATTTGTACTGGGAAATTGTGGTGGATTAAAAGGTTTGGTGGATAAAGCAGTGGTGGATTAATGAGAATTCACTGTTTATGATAAAAAACGGAAGTGTAACACACAGTACACATGCAGGCCATGTACCTTAGGCCACTTTTGGGACTCATAAAGACTGGGTTCAGTTGTTAGGTGTTCTCTAGGCTTGGGATTGTAAAATGCCACACTACTAAACTGGTCCTACCAAACAGACTCCAATTTAGCAATAGATCAACCAATTTGTGGTTGTGACATGGTCAAAAAACAGCAGAGTGCACACATGTGTATGTACATGATGTACGTATAATACAGCTAAACATTGTGTATGTTCATATGTCCATACATTATTGTGTATGTGCTATGTAAATAGCTACATAGGAGTGTGTACTATAGGTATGGATATTATACACACACATACATACATAAATATATAAGTAGGTGGAAAAGATCGTATACTGACACTACTGACACTAGGCAAACATCTTCTCCACTGCTGAGCTATTCTGTACTGTAATTTCATCTCCATTGATCTTATTTCATTTTGTATACATAGGTCCTGCTGATGTGATAGATGAAATTACTGGTCACCTCAAGCTCCTGTGAGACCGTTTGTATGTACGTACACCAGTATGGAGATGCGTATGTATATACACATGCATTCTATTGTTCATTGTACACTTTCTCGTTACACTTTGAATTGGTATTATATAAACAATAATTACTGTCACAATGCAATGAATTAATTGGTTATAAATAATTTTCACTGGCTGTCGGTTTGGGATGGCAGTTGCTTGATCCACGCTTGCTGTTCGTGAGGGTCTAGTCTCACTTGTTGACTCACCTTAGCTGACCCCAGAGCTTGTCGGTGTTTAACTCGGTGGACGTATACACTACCACCATCTTCCTCAAAGCTGTCATCCTTTGCATCTACGTCTCCTTTGATCGGAGGCAAGACTGACAGCCGTTTACCCTGAGTTGGAGGTCTTACTTGGTGTTCTTCCAAGTTACTAACAATGTCTCTATAACCAGGGGCTTCCTCTTTCTTTAGAGGATTTAGTGATGCTTGATTTGAGCTGATTATACGTCCACTTTCAGTTGAATGTTCTGTTACTTCAGAGGACTTCCCTGCGAAAGTTGTGCTTTGAGGAACTGTTGGGAGTTTCCGTCGACTTGAAGAGCCTTGTCTTGTTGCAGAAGCAAATTGCTTCGATGGTGTACTTGCTCTACGTACGTGATTAGCTGAAGTTGGAGGCGTGGTGGGTGGGCGTGGCACTCTTCTGAGTGGAGGTGTCATACTAGATGACTCACTTGAGTGATGATTGGAAGGATACTTTACCGTCATGTTCGACACCGCACTCCCAGGAACCTTTCTCAATGAAGTCTGCTCAATAGTTGAGTCTCCGTACAACTTCAGCTGTTCGATGACTCTTCTACTTTTTTGCTTCTCCTTGTGTAACTGCGTCATGAGGTTCGCAATTGTATCAGCTTTCGCATGGAGACTTTGTGACAGTTCTTCTTTGTCCTTCCTTTCGATTAACAGTTTCTCCTTGGTGGCCTTCAATTCCTCCTCCAAACAGGTAACCCTTTCATCCTTGGCAGACACAGCAGTACGAAGTGCAAGCACTTCAGCCTTTGCCGAATGCAGGTCTTCTTCCAAACGATCCACTGTCCTACTCACTATATCATATGGATCAGACACACCACTATCAACTACCAAAAGAGCACATTTATATACACAGTATACAAAGTGAATAGATTAAGACTTTGTGGTATAGTAATACAGTATATGATAGTCATAGTTGGGAAGAGTACATAGCTCAACAGCAACCTACAATGTATGAAAGCACTATTCTATATGTACGTATGTATGCATGTTCAGTACATGTGCATGCATAAATACATGTTATGCATGCACATAGATAGAAATATTAATACAGCCACACTCACATGAGTAAACACACACACACACACACACACACACACACACACACACACACACACACACACACACACACACACACACACACACACACACACACACACACACACACACACACACACACACACACACACACACACACACACACACAGGCACACACACATACATACACTCAGACACAGACACACAGAGAGTCAGTGAGTTGATTATGGATGGCCACAGGTTGTCAGGAATATAAGCACAGAATACATACCTCTATACAATCAGCTCAAAATTGTATATATGTACAACTAGCAATATTCACACATGGCCACACTCAGACTTACCATCTATATCTTTGGCAACAGGCTGGGATTCGTGGGATGGTGTGGTTTGCATTGCAAGTTCAAATGTTAGCTCTACGTATGCGAGTGTAAAATGGAAACCGAAATGACACACACAGGTACATATGTACGCGTTTGAGAGTAACAGTGTGGGAACTTGCAGCTATGCTCTGTGACCTGGGACACAGTCAGTAACACACTTAACACATCCAATGAACAAATTAACACTCTATGTCTTCATAGCACTGCTCACTGGATGGGCAACATTTCCGTATCACACCAGTGGAGAATTTAAGGAAGTAGAACAAACTGTGTACTTTGAAATAAACTAGAGATTCCTTTAAATGTGCAAGCCATATGAAATGTTGACATATTGTACATTAAAGATAAAGGTAAAATGTTTACGAAGAAAGTTGATTAACAGGAGAATAAACAAATGGGACAACTGTGCAGGCCTCCAAAAGGTCGCACAAACTCAAAGAATTGAAGCAGAAAGTGACATAAAAAGAAAAAAAAGTAGAAAAAAACTGCTATAACTGGGTTCAGTATTTGTTTCAGGGACATATTAACAAAAATGAATTCTCATTTAAATGTGGTGCATGGTACTATTTCAACATTTTGTAATCTCAACCGGTATGTAGGGCTCATATGCACGCATCTCTACAGAGAATCCTAATACAGCATGATGATGATGATGATGATGATGATGATGATGATGATGATACTGTAGGCACAGACCACAAAAGTTAGTATTGTTGAGTTCAAATACACTCTGGACTGGATAGGACCCCATAACACTCACGAGCACATTTCTGCTGCAGTTGGCGAATCTGTTCGTGTAGCCCCTCTAAAGTCTTGGAATGCTGTGTTTGAAGGAAACTGATGGTATTCTCCACGTCTCTCGTGTTGTACCGACTGTCCGGTCTATATTGGGACATTGTCGCCTGAGAAGACCTGGTATAAATGTAAGTTCAGCTCAAATTCCTTGCATAATTCGGTACCTCTGCGCTGCAGAGAAATAGAGATCGAAACGGCTCACTTCTTTATTTGTCCCAACGGAGATCTACGGCACCATCTCCTACGTTGCTAAAGGCGTTGCTCTGTTATGGTTTCCGTTGCTACGCGATATCAGCTGACCACTCTCGTTTTCAACAAAATGGCTACTCAAGGGACGCTTAGAGACCCGAGAGATTCGTGTATTTTCTGTAAAATTGCAAACAAGAGGGAGAACAAAGAATTATTGCACGAAGATGAAGAATTTGTATGTTTTAGGGATATAAAACCTGCAACAAAACATCATTATCTTATCATTCCAAGACAACACATGTCGGAAGCGAAGTATTTGAAAGATACCGATGTACCGATGATAGAGAGAATGATCCAAGTAGGTATGGACGTGGTCAAGTCGCAGGGTGGTGACGTGAACGATGTGAGGACGGGATTCCATTGGCCTCCATTCACCACAGTTGATCATTTGCATCTACATTGTATATCAGCTACCTCAGAGATGGGATTTTTCAATCGCCATGTTGTATTCAAGCCCAATTCATTCATGTTTGCGACTTCTGATTGGACAATTGATTATTTGAAAAGGAGTCAGCTGTGATGTCATACGTGTGACCTCTGGATATTAGATGATGCAGTATTTTCCATTGGTTTCATTTGAATTTCAATTGGTGAATCCATTTTCTGTAGTGTTGGAGTGTGTCTACAGAACTGAATTTGTAACTTATTTTTTGAATGTAAACTCTTTACGTGTCAAATGTCATATAGCAAGGCGTATCCCTCTGTTCAGTGAGATGTTCAGGGCGGAGTGAGGGAGGTTTTGTATTATGCTGACCACCTGTGTGGACATGGATGCATACATCAGTATAGACGAACTAATAAACGTCTAATTGCGTCTGTATAGTGGACGTCTGATGACATCATACCTAAACAGTGGTTAATAAAATGAGGATATCCTGAGGGTTGAAAAAGCTCAGAACCATTCATTTCATGACATTTTTTGTATCTTTTTGTTGTTGTTTGTTGCTTCTTGATGACTACATTTAGTGCATTTGCTTCCATCTCTCCTTTGTGACAGATTGTGGTAATGGTTATGTCATGCCAGAGCTTGTTATGTGGAATTGATGTGTGTGTACTCTGTTTGTGATTCATTCGTCCGCTAAAATCACCATTCATATGTAGAAACACCCCTCTTTACAGAACTTGAAAGTGATAAGTGTTAGGTTCACATATAGCGAACATTCAATGTGGCCTGCTTGAAGATATTTTGTGTCTTAGTTGCATGTTAATTGATATGGTTCGCGTATTTATCATACCTAGTATTATTGTTTTTTTCTTTTGTTTTTTTTTTTTTCTGTTTCGGCCATACTTGTTGTGGAGCACGCCATTTTACTGTATTGCACATAATTATAATAGGTATTAAAGTATTATCCTAGTATTATTGGCATAGTCATGTCATCTTCATACTCACACATACATAACCAGGCATGCTCAGAGGCCCACATGTACTCTTTCAGTGAATCTTCGTTTTTGTTCTGGTCATCGTGGAGAGTTTACCGGAATCATTTGCTCGGTAGTTTGTTGTTCCTTTTGCCCTCTACTAACCTGCACTCAGGTTTAATTGGTGACCCAGGGGCGATGTGTATGAACCACCTTTAAGTCTCAGACAGTCAATTTGTACCTATGTGCTACTTTAGGATTGTGTACACGTATGGTCATGTAAATAGTGTGCCTGAAAGCTATTATAGTACCAGTCATGGGATGGAGATGATGTCATAGGTAAATGGTGACCTTTACCTCCTGAGTGACCTTTATCACAGACCCCCTAAAGATCAACTGTAGACAACAAGGCATGCTCTATGTAAACAAACATGTTATATATATACTATAGCAATATTCATTTTATGTATCTATGTTTAATTGACGTAGTTACACACAAGCACACATGCACACACTCAGAACATCCTTTATTTTGTAAGAATGAGCATCACAGTATGGCTGTATGTTGTATCTATACAATAATTACTGTATCACTTAGATATAAGGGTAATACTGCATTATGTTATTGTTTTTATAAGCAATCTGACCTTTGTTCAGTTGACCTTTCCCAGAGGTGTATCACATCAGTCCTGCATAGATTTCTATGCAAGACCCAATAGGATGTTAGTGTAATGCTGTATGTGTGTAATTAGCTATATTTTGATGCTAATCGTATCAATCGAAGAATATTTATGCTACTGTGTTCAAATGTTATTATTAAATTGAACAATATAAGAACAAATAAATTAAACTTGAAATGTCAAACTTTTGAGTGAATTGAATTAAGTAAAAACAAATAGGAAATAAATTATTTAAAGTAATTAATTGTACATGCAATCAGAATACATGCATAATAATTTAAGGAAACAGTGAAAATGTAATATGCAGTTTAAGTAACTAGATCAAATAAATAGGAAATAAAATAAAATTAAATGATCATACATGTATTCAGAATACATGTAATCATAATTTGAAGTTAGCATGCACAGTGAGAATGTAGGAAGCAGTTCATGCAGCCAAACACTCAACTCCGACACTGATACGATAGTTCACCATGTTCAAAATGCCATCGTAATGCACCCATGCTGCTATGACAACACACACGTGAAACAGCTGGTGACTATGTAGACAAATGTCAAACTTTCCCGGGAAAAACCGTTCTGGTATGCGAGCAACATACAGGCTAGCTCCTGCTATGTATATGAGTCCCATTGAGATGAGCCACCATCCGGAGTAGGCAATTGTTGTAAGAATCCACCCATCGCGTATGACCACTTCCACACCCGGGATGATCCCGTAAAGGCCAAATAGCACAAACACGAGAAATCGCAGGGGACGATATTTCGGTGTGGAAAACTTACTCCACAGACTGACGCTAATGCATGCAATGCAAAGGACGACGACAACAGTCATGTGGAGATAGCGAGAAAACTGAGCACAGTAGTAGCTGTAGTAGTAGAATGGGATTGAGGAACCAGTGACCAGGAGTGCTATGCCAGAGTAGTCCAGTGTGGAAAACAGGCGTGCCACGCTGGGGGAGTGGCAGTTGAGCATGTGAAAGAGAAATGAGCAGCATAGACACAACACCACCCCAAGGAAGAAGGTTCCAATGACAAGCTGTTCATACCAAGGGACGGAACTGACGCTCTTGCTCATGTTGAAGAGGAACAGACAGAGAGCGACGAAGAGGAACAGGACCATTCCCAAGAGGTGGGTCCATATGTTCCAGGTTTCGGTGTGTAGACGAAATATGCTCTTCACACAAGCTCTTACAGAAGGTAGAGGCGGGCGGTGGCCGTGTAACAAATACTCGTTGTCCTTGAGCCAATCGGGGAGCGCTTCAAATGAGACGTGCTTCCAGCGCTTCCACGCCCAGTTAAGGATGGTTCTACTACCATCATCTTCAGCTTCAGTGTCGGTGTCACTAGTACTTCTTCGTTGTTCCTTCAGACCCAGCGTGGAAGTTTGATCGGAAACGGTCGCTTGTCGCTGCGATATGTCGTCGTTGGAGGACGAGCGGTTTCCCCGCTTTACAATTCCAGTCGCTTCCATAGATATTTCCATTTCTTGATTCCTGGGAAACCCTAACAGCCTAGATGGACATCACAGTCGAACGATTATGACCTAATGCAGCGTGCACATGTAGTACGTACACAGGTGGTGTACCAAGTCGAGATCAACGTCGAACATGCCATAATCATGTGATATGAGGTATTATCATTCGATGTTCTGTTTCCAATTCCCAATGATTTTCCTGATTTGAAACGGGAGTGGAAACAATCCATTCGCCATATTTGGTCAGAAACGCCGTTCAACAAGAGATCAGATAAATCAGAAAGTCCAAAAAATGCCAGTGAGTTTACCTTTTATTTGTCCTTCCCTCACCTTAGTACATTAATCGAGTATATTACAATCATTTCAAGAGCAGATCGTTAGAGACCCTTCTGCTTTAACCGACGGGCAGTGAGAGGGGGGGGAAACGTCATTATTAATCATGACAAACCAGATATGCCTTACAGAGCACACATTATGATAAATAATGGAGTGACTTTGTGAGGGAAAAAGCTCGGACACAGGGGTACAAATCAATGAATGATTTACCTAAACTAGCCATTCTGTTCTTGATACTCTGGTCAAAACCCGTACCTCCTGGCAGTGATACGTTCTATTGCTTTCTTGTAGGCGTACCACTCGTCCTTCAATGATGAGTCGAATAAGACCATTGCCGGTATGGCAATCCTTCCCTTGAGGACGCAGTTCAAGGGTCCGGCTCCAAGAGCAGGTAAGATGGCGGCCCGGGAGCGCGAGTAAGATCTGGTAGTTGCGAACAGGCTTGAGGGTTAGTGGATTGGGTAAGAACGAATCCAATGGCAATCCCGGGACACTTTGAGAATAGATCCTGCAGCATACTTGTATAAGATTCCAGTTGAACCCAATTTATTTCGTTCATTTTGAAACTGAAATCTGTGTTTGTCTGTGTGTAGCATGTGTAATCACAGAT
This sequence comes from Chondrilla cf. caribensis, assembly GCA_964020155.1. NCBI lineage: Eukaryota > Metazoa > Porifera > Demospongiae > Chondrillida > Chondrillidae > Chondrilla > Chondrilla cf. caribensis. The sequence goes on from OZ026548.1 coordinate 1,085,920, forward strand.
CCTTGAAGCGTTTGAGTATCTATGGCGTAGCCAATGGTTTGGCCTACATCCACACACATCACCACTCATACTGTGTTCTATGGTTTGTGGTACCTGTAGTTGGTGATGGACCGGATATCATTGACGAGGCCATCCAATACTTCAAAGCCAATGTTTTCTTCAAGAGCTACGAAGTCAAGGTAGGCATGCCTCACTGTGTCATGTTGTTGCTGTACAGGTAGGACCAAAAGATGTGCATGGGTGCATATTGGCTTATGTTTACACGGAGTGTTGCTTTCGACTACAATATTTGTGGACTGTTGTGGTATGTATGTACGTATGTATGTACTATTTTCAATGCATTATGAAATTTTATGTGTGTGTGTGTGTGTGTGTGTGTGTGTGTGTGTGTGTGTGTGTGTGTGTGTGTGTTTAGTGGATGCGCGCACGCGTGTGTGTGCCATGTTACTTGTAACCATGCTCAGTATCATAAATATCTATACGTTTATACGTGTATTTAAAACACACACACACACACACACACACACAAGTGATTATTTTGTGTGTATCCATTGCATAGGGAAGTGGTGATCGGGTCTTGATCTACCTCACTCTGTACATCCAAGAATGTCTCAAGAAGATCCAAAGAGTGAGTGCAGTGGCCATTAGAGCAATGACCTCCCAGCTGTAATTGTAATTGGGTGGTTATATCCTAAATTATGAACATTTTTGGTTGAATTTGGGAAGAAATGTGAACTTTGAATGAAGTTCTATTGGTGCTCGTGAAGACTTATAATAATAGCGACTTTCCTGATTTTAAAGATATCTAAAGGTTCTTTTCAGGAGATAAGCCAGTTGCTCGCATGCATAAATGCACATAAAACTATGTATATGCTCATCAACATGGGTGAAATCAGTCATGTGATACATATTGCACGGGGTGTTCTTTCAATTTCTCATACCATCTTTTTCCATATGTTTGTGATATTCTGATCCGTGTTGTGGTGAATCCTCTCTCCTCCTCCTGTTCACAGGTTCAGGCTAAACATGACGGTGCTAGCCAGTTACAGACTCTTGGTGTTAGCAGCTTTGACATCCCGGGAGACCCCAAGTTCCCTCTGAATCCCTTTTACGAGAAGCCTGCTGGAAGGGGTGATGCAGGTGAGAGGAACTGCTCCCACCAAGTAGTGTATTTGGTGTCCAATTGCCAATAACTGCTGTCACCAGTTTATCATGTACACCTCTCTGTTGTATGTACGCAGACACGCTCCGCAATTACATGCTCCAACTCAGGCAAGAAGTGGGACAGAGGCTTGCAGAGAAAGTATACACAGACAGTGGACCCAGTAAGGTATGAACACGCTTGTGTCACTGGTATATCTAAAAGATGTTTTTTCTCAGACTGAGTGGACAGTCGAGACATATGTAGACGTATGTATGTAGTGCACGCACATATATCATACTTACACATATTGTATATTGTGTATCTGTGGAATGTTTCTCATGAGATTTTATTTTTGGGCTATATGTATTTTGTTTTGATTTGTGAAGTTAGGAATGATAACTCAAATATTATGAGCAACAATGCTGCAAGTGAAGTCCAAATTCAATAATTTAAAAACTGCAAAATAGTTGTTTTTTGAACAAATTTGTCCAATTTCCTACCAATCATTGCGCGGTGGAAGGTCATTAGTAAAGCACATACGTTTGTACACCTGAAGGCATGGCCCTCCCCCATGAGCTATGCAAAAAGGTGCTTAGCATTTTCTCTCCTATACTCTCCCATACATTGAAAAAACCTCCCTAACCCTCTGCCCTCTCTCTTTCTCTCTAGTGGTGGATATGTTTCACAAAAAGGAGGTTCATGGACAAAAGCTTGTCTGGACCAGGAAAGTAACTGTAATTAATGTATTTCCGTATCAAAGGAGACAGGAAGCAACTTTGTGTGAAAATTTGTGTTCATACTCACATTAGATTTTATAGGGATATTAAATGTACACTTGAATTGCAATAATTATAATTATTAGTTGATTACGTGATGTAGAGTTGAATGATTCATAATATGTGTATTTGATTGCTATAATTCAGTCTAGTTACCCAAATGTGCATCCTTTGTTATATAGTGTTATCTTAGACAACAATTGTAAAAATATTCAACCAGTAATATTGTTCATACTGGTATATTGAGCAATTTGCAATTTTAACCAATGGCAATTTTTGGCCCTGGGTTAATTTTGGCTTGATTTTTCCCCACTTTACATAGATCGGTCTAGCAGCAGTTTAACCCATCGGTGTGAATGACAGACAATGTAATGCTTGTTATGTAAGATACATTACTGATTCGCTTCCATTCAACTGGAAGGTAGCTCAATGGAAACGTTGAGATCAAAATAGGAAAGTAACCAGAAGACCTTGAGATGTTGTGTATACTCAGTAATATCCGTGGTTCTATGGGGTAAATTCTGGTCACAGCACCACACTTTCCAAACCTAGAGAATATAGTCAAAACATCCTTTGGAGGTTGTGTGTACTCGACAGTGACTGTGGTGTTGAGGATCAAATAACCGTCTCAGCGCTACATTTTCTAAACTCACAACAATATGGTCAAAACACCCCCTTGGGAGGTTGTGTGTAATTAGTAGTGTCCGTGGTGTTGTGGGGTCATATCCTGGCCATAGCACTGTGTATGTCATGGAAAAATTGACTGTTGTTAATTTTTTTTCCAGGTTCGATTTTGGCAGGATTTTTCCAAAATTTAGTTCTATATAATATATGCTTTTCAGAGGAAAGATAATTTTTGTTGGGTAGGATACGTTTTTGCATCTCAAATTTGCCCTATGTTAAAATAATACATCAATAAAACATTGCTGCTATAACTTGGCTATTAGTCTAGCTGGTCAGACCTTAGCTGTAGTGTACGTTTCCTTTGCGTGTTTTTGTATGCGCATCTATTGTGTACAAATTACAGCGGCAGAATAGCCTCAACCATAATAGATACCCAACGTTAACCGTCTGTGGATCGAGTGTTGTGTGGTTAAAATGTCAGTTGCAAATCCCGGGTTGAGCCAAATGGTGCCAGCTCCGATCAGCGACCACGAAGTCCACCAAGGGCAGGGCAAGCTGAAGATGTTGATAGAATCCAATCTGGTAAGATTTTCACTTCACGATTCAATGCTGCTGGTAGACCGACCGACGTGTTGTACGCTCCCTTACTCGATGTAGGACAACAGCGCGCAAGAAGCTTATTTTTCGGGATTTGTTAAGCAGGTTTTAGTCCCCGAGCAACCTCTACACAAGCAGAGTCTTCCGATAGTTTTAAAAGAATTTTTTATCAAATCAATTCAGAAGGTAATGAAAAGAGATATCTACCTGTGTGTGTGTGTGTGTGTGTGTGTGTGTGCGTGCATGCGTGTGCGTGTGTCTGTGTGTGTGTGTGTGTGTGTGTGTGTGTGTGTGTGTGTGTGTGTGTGTGTGTGTGTGTACATACTGGTACATCCCTATACACATGAGAGTGTTAATGCCGAATAATGAATATCCGAATCATACACCGATCCCCGTCTTCATTCTGTATGCTTCATCCACGATACTGCCCCATTTCACAGAACCTATGGCCGTCCTGTATTGAGTACTACATTGCATGGAGTCTCAAGGAACGAAATCGGGAGAGACGGGTTCTCATGTTGGATTCGCTGTTTGTACTTGTATCAGAAAGCGTGCTACCATCAATGTACTTACTCCATGTGCATGTTTTGTACACCTGCATGTTTGTGTGTTTACATGTACGTATGTACAGTACATTATGCAAATGTGTTTGTGTATGTATGTATTTGTATCCTTGAGTTTATGTTCAGCTACGTACGTATGTACACACACACACACACACACACACACACACACACACACACACACACACACACACACACTGTTACATATTTGTATTTGTGTGTACTTCTGTTTCCAAAAATATCTGCCATTGTTAAAAATTTGATATGTTGTGTAAATTTCACATACACACAATCTTGTGTCACTTGTGTTACAGAACTGTCTGTGATGCGGTTATGAAGCATCTTGACCCTCAGAAGGAGCAGGTTTGGAGGGATGGGATGGGGATGATCATGAATGCTCTGAGGAATGCAGACTACCACGTGAGTGGACGTCACCACTGTCTACCGGGAATCGTGTAGGGTTGAGGTTTGTGCTTTATGCTGTGGAGTGGACAGCTCTATCCAGGACACTTTGGGACCTCACTTTTTCAGTCCTCATTACTGAAATTTCCTACATTTAGAAGTCATTCAATCCACCACAGTACTACACGGGAACATAGGATGGTGTTTTTGTAGACATTTCCTCAATTCAAAGGTTTATGACAGGGGGATTCCACTGTTCTGCAGTTGAAATATGCATTCCTCTTTCATAACTGAACAATACTGTCTCATTTTGCCACCCTCCATCATAGCTGGTCTGGCTGCACAAGACCATCTCACCTATTCCTGTGAATAGCATATTGTCTTGTATTGAATTGTCATGAGAAATATGGTCCGCTGCCAAAAACAGTCCCCGGGGACCGGACATAGTGGCAAACCAGTCCTTGCGGACAGGTTTTCGACGTCCTGAATGGTCCGCTCGTGCCTAACCCTAACCCTAACCCTAACCATTTTTGATGGCATATTGAGTCCCAGGGAGACCAAATATGGTGCCAAAAAAGTCTGGACCACTCTAGGCGGGGACCACTTTTCGTATGACAGGATGCAGTTGGTCTGTTAATCCAGTGGCAGTGATGTGTCTCCGTCTTATATCCTATAGTGTTGCTGTATGATCTGGAAGTTCATTTTGAACAAAATTGAACAGTTTCCAGAAGTTCCCGATGAGAGTTGGCTGCCTGTACTCAACTCAGTAAATGAGGTAGAAACAACTGTTTACTGTACATACGATGTACATATGTACATACACTATACGTACACCAACAACATGGATATGTATAATACATGTATATAAGTATTATGCATATTATAATATGTAATTATGTGTTTATATTTATTTATATGTATGTACATAACCTGTAAACTACTGTAGTTAAATACAAAGTACTGCTTACTGTATGTACATACATACATGTACTATGTATGCACCAGTAGTATCATAGAGTGCGATAGCACTCTATATGTAGGGATGACGTGAAAAAAACATGGTGGCCCTATACCACGTATACATTACAGATTCGCAAAATGTATAGATATTTGCATATACATAAAATAATATATATGGATGCATAATATGCTACGTGTGAAAATGTTTGTATTTAATTGTCCTGTCCTTGCAGGTGGTGTCTTTCATTGTGGACAGAAACACAGCACTTATACCAGCATATTCCATGTACAATGAGGTGTGTCCCTATCTACATAAGCTACATAAGCTACACACGTGTAGAGGTACACCCGCATCCACAAATGCAACACACACACACACACACACACACACACACACACACACACACACACACACACACACACACACACACACACACACACACACACACACACACACACACACACACACACACACACACATCACTGTATGTGTATACCATATTATGTATGTATGTAAGCTGTAAATCCTGTACATACACAGTACTGTCAGATTTGAACAATTCCGTATACTGTAGGAATATGCTATAGTAACACAATCACATACGCTGGTTGTATCACCTAACTAATGTGTTTCTGTTTCAGCTTCGTCCACGATACTTCGAAGGTGAAAACCACAGAAAACCTCATCCGTGCATCGCTCAACAAGTGAACAAGTTGCATGCATCCTTGATTGGGGCAGCTAACATCATAACCATGGCTGGTATGTGTGCATGTGTGAGAGCAAGCTCTCATGTGTGTGTGTGTGTGCATGCATGAGCGTGTGGGAACAAGGATGCACAGGCATGTGTGTGTTTGTCTGTGTGCATGTGTGCATGTGTGCATGTACGTGTGTCTGTGTATGTGTGAATCAATTGAGAAGTCAAATTCATTCACACATCGGACTACGTACATGAATAGTCCAATGGTCCTCATCCTCGCATTTGTTTGCATGTAGGTCTCCCGTACATGAGGTGCGTAATAGGTGTGTCCAACCTGACCAGTAAGAGCTGGGTTCTGCGATGTGAAGGGAAGGACTACAGTTACCATCTCAAGGGGTCTCTACCCTTCAACAAGGCAAGTACACACAAGTTCTCACAGTCGGTTTGCTGTCATTATGAGTGTAGGGATGGATGTAGCCGCAGTGCAATTTTAACTCTAGTTGAATGTTTCGAGAATCTTTGTCTGTGTTTGACTAAGATCTCTTAGCAAAGACTCCCCTGGGTGGTACCGTTGGCTGTGTTGTCTTTGAATTGACATCAGTTGCTCTTGGTTGCAGAGCCTCACGTCCAAACGGGAGGACCTTGCTCTGCACATCCTGTCACAGCCGGGATCCAGAGATTCCCTGCAGACACTTGGACTCAGCTCAGCACGACAGGTTAGCAGGAACCATCATACCTTTCAGTCTTGTGGACGCACTACAATAGATCCTTCCAACAGAAACCTTTTTTATAATTTTTTTGGTAAATTTTGATAGGA
>OZ026548.1:1102500-1137500 GCA_964020155.1 Chondrilla cf. caribensis
ATGCCAACGCTAGACGGGATTCTGGAGCACGTGAAGGTCCTGTACCGGTTCCATGACCACCCTGTGATGTACGTCTACACCACCTTGTACTACTTCGAGAAGAATCTCGCAGACTCTCCCCAAACAAGGAAGAAACTTGTGTCCGTGATTATAGGCGCCTTACAGGACATCAAACCTTTACATCGGTGAGAGGGCCAGTCTGTTGGTCTGTGTATACAGTGCGTGTTTATTTGGTCATTTGTGTTACGCTATGATTATGAATCAATCCTGTGGTCGTCACACAAGTCGAGCATTTGTCATCACGGCGTAGAGCAGGGTGAAAATTTACATGTGACTACTGTTACAGTTGATTGGCTTATGTGACAATCATGTGACTTGACGTGCGTGACCAGGGTGTTATGTTTCTGATCTCCTCAACATTTGTAGGTTCTTCTTGCCGGAGTTCTGTGAGTATCTCAAACTTACTGCAGACTGTTCATGGCAGCCACCACCTACCTACTATGTCAATGTTCTACACAAGATTACCGAGGGTGTGTGCAGTGTGTGTGTGTGTGTGTGGGTGTATGTGTGGGTGTATGTGTGTGTGTGTGTGTGTGTGTGTGTGTGTGTGTGGGTGTATGTGTGGGTGTATGTGTGTGTGTGTGTGTGTGTGTGTGTGTGTGTGTGTGTGTGTGTGTGTGTGTGTGTGTGTGTACGTATGTGTTTGTATTGTGTGTATGTGTGTTTGTACTGTGTGTTCTGTATGGATGTGTTCTATGCAAGTGTGCTTGTGTGTATGGGTGTGTGTGTACTACGTATGCATATGTACTATATTCTATATGCTGAATACTTCAGCACACATGATCCTTCACCCTTATGCTACCACACACCTTGATACCACACACCTTGATACCACACACCTTGATACCCCTTACCTTGATACCCCTTACCTTGATACCACTAACCTTGATACCCCTTACCTTGATACCCCTCACCTCGATACAACTCACCTCGATACAAGTCACCTTGATACCACTCACCTTGATACCACTCACCTTGATACCACACACCTTGATACCACACACCTTGATACCACTCACCTTGATACCACACACCTTGATACCACACACCTTGATACCACACACCTTGATACCACACACCTTGATACCACTCTGTGCTCTGTTCAGCCGTCGGTACCTATGCTCCCAAAAGTCTTGGTGTGTGTGACTGGAGGTTTGAGGAGTTCCACGGTCCTGTAGTGCACATCCTGTACTGTCTCTGTGTGGAGTTGATGTCCCTGCCTCAAGTGGGGAAGGTGACCGGGAACACCATCGTTGACATCTACCTGGCAAAGTGAGTGTGTGTGTGTGTGTGTGTGTGTGTGTGTGTGTGTGTGTGTGTGTGTGTGTGACTATCCTGTGTTCAGTCAGGCTGTATGACTGTGCTGACTTGTTCTTTGTGGGTGGGCAGCCTGGTTATTATGCAGCTACATATGTATAACTTGTGTTTATGAATCATACCTGGAGGTACGTATCTGCATGGATATTATATAGGTAGATAGTTTCTTGTCCTGGAAATTGTGTAAAAAGGAATTTTTTCTATCAAACGTCCTACGTGTGTGTGTGTGTGTGTGTGTGTGTGTGTGTGTGTGTGTGCGTGTGTGCATGTGTGTGTGTGTGTGTGTGTGTGTGTGTGTGCATGTGCATGTGCGTGTGCGCGCGCGCGTGTGTGTGTGTCAGTGTTGGATTTATGTATACCATTGAATCCATTTATTATTACTATCATGTTACAACCACAAACCATCTCAGCCTCCACTGGAGACCACTGTGTTGCCTAATGTATGTACAGGGTACTGAGGGTAGGTATGTACAGCAACATGACTGCATTAGCTTGAACCAGACCTGCCTTCTTATTGTAAATCTCATCATTCCACCATTTGGTGGAATTTAAATAGCAGTGAACAATGTATGCATACATATTATTGTGTATATTATATCCTCCATTGTGAAAATTATTAACAGGTATTTATCATTATAAGTATAACTACCTGTATAATTTGATTATGTGATATTAATAACCGCTATTACAATTGGATAACGTGAATAGTGTGTGTTTGTGATGGAAATAACTACAATGAAGTCTTGTGATGTAACAACTGAAGAAGTACAGCCAAAATGTCCTTGACTGTGGATAGCAGATGTGACGAGTACACTCTTACTGTTATTGTGTGTGTGGTTGTAATGTGTGGAATATACATGGCAAGCAGTTGATGTGTTATAACTACTCAAAGTATGTTGTTCTGTGGCTGTTGTTCAGTTGGGGAGGCAGCAGTAGACGCGTGTATTGTAGCGACCATATGAACCTGATGTAGTGATGCCGAAACCAGCCACGTACTTTCCAACAGGGCAAGTTGCTGTTTTTGATACTGCATAACCACATCCGTGACCACACCTATCAGTGTATATCCACTCACAGTTCACCTGACGAAGTGCTACTGTTCCTTGTGCACCTTTAGCTCCTTTCACTCCAGTAGGTCCAGCAACACCTCGATCCCCTCTAGCACCAATTTCACCTTTCTGTCCCTTGTAACCAGGGTAACCCAACGCTCCTTTCTGACCTTGTGGTCCAATGTCTCCACGATCTCCTTTCTCTCCTCTTTCCCCTTGTTCACCTCTTGGTCCCTGTTCTCCCTTGTCCCCTTTGGGCCCTGGTTTGAGGGTACATTCAGTGTTTCCCTCATTGTGCTCGCCGCAGTCCAGAGTAGCTTCGAGTTGCTGTTCCACAATCTCAGACAGTGCTGCCTCCAACAGTTCCTGTACACTCTCATCACCACTGTCACCATCACCATCGCTGTTCCTCTTCAACCTCTCTCCCGTGGTGAAGCTAACTCTGTTCTCGTTTTGTGGTACGTTCACTCCATCCTGACCGGCTGTGGGAGATTCTCGTAAGCAGGAACAGGAATTCTCCAAAGTGTTCAACTTTGCCCTGATGCTCTCCACTTCACCGTAATTGTGGAGAACAACACAAGCCAAGCAAATGACCAGTAAGGTAGAAAAAACTGACAGACCACCAAAAAAGACCAAAAATCCTTCTTTCTTCATTGTGGTTGTTGTGTAGTGTTCCAGTCCTTAATTTTGTTGACATAAGATGTGTCAAGTGTGGGCCTTGGATAATGAATACCATTGAACCCATCAGTTTTATTATTGCTATCATGTTATATATATACAACCACAATCCAGCCCAGCCTTCCTGCAGACCACTATATGTACCCTAATACATACAAGTGAGGTAAGCACAGTGACATGACTGCATTAGCTTTAACCAGACCTGCCTTCTTATCGTAAATCTTGTTATTTCAATTTTGGTGGAATTGTAATTGATTATGTAAACTGTCAAATTCATTAACATCTGGTAACTTCAGTACAGCGAGGTAGATACAGTGATGCGTCCTCATTAGCTTGAACCAGACCTGCCCTCTTATCGTAAATCTCATCATTCCACCATTTGGTGGAAATTGAACAGCAGTGAACAATGTATGCATACATATTATTGTGTATATATATATCCTCTATTGTGAATTATTAACAAGTATATAATTTCTCATTTGAAATGTATGAAACGACTCTTTTATTATCAAATGAGGAGTACGTATACTCTAGGTTTGAATAATGTCATATATATCATCATAAGTATGACTACCTGTATAATTTGATTACATGATATTAATAACAGCCATTGCAATTGGATAACGTGAATAGTGTGTGTTTGTGATGGAAATAACTACAATCATGTCTTGTGATGTAACAACTGAAGACGTACAGCTGAAATGTCCTTGACTGTGGATAGCAGATGTGACGAGTACACTCTTACTGTTATTGTGTGTGTGGTTGTGATGTGTGGGATATACATGGCAAGCAGTTGATGTGTTATAACTACTCTAAGTATGTTGTTCTGTGGCTGTTGTTCAGTTGGGGAGGCAGCAGTAGACGCGTGTATTGTAGCGACCGTGTGAACCCCATGTATTGATGCCGAAACCAGCCACATACTTTCCAGTGGGGCAAGTTGCTGTTTTTGATACTCCATTGCCACAATTGTGACCACATGTATCTGTATAGACCCACTCACAGCTCACCTTACGAAGTGCTACTGTTCCTTTTGCACCTTTAGCTCCTTTCACTCCAGTAGGTCCAGCAACTCCTCGATACCCTTTAGACCCAACTTCACCTTTCTGTCCCTTGTAACCAGGGTAACCCAACGCTCCTTTCTGACCTTGTGGTCCAATGTCTCCACGATCTCCTTTCTCTCCTCTTTCCCCTCGTTCACCTATTGGTCCCTGTTCTCCCTTGTCCCCTTTGGGCCCTGGTTTGAGGGTACATTCAGTGTTTCCCTCATTGTTGTCACCGCAGTCCAGAGTAGCTTCGAGTTGCTGTTCCACAATCTCAGACAGTGCTGCCTCCAACAGTTCCTGTGCACTCTCATCACCACTGTCACTGTCACCATTGCTGTTCCTCTTCAACCTTTCTCCTGCAATGAGGCTAACTCTGTTCTTGTTTTCTGGTACGTTCACTCCATCCTGACCGGCTGTGGGAGATTCTCGTAAGCAGGAACAGGAATTCTCCAAAGTGTTCAACTTTGTCCTGATGCTCTCCACTTCACTATAATTGTGGAGAACAACACAAGCCAAGCAAATGACCAGTAAGGTGGAAAAAACTGACAGACCACCAAAAAGGACCAAAAATCCTTCTTTCTTCTCCATTATTTCCCAACTCTTACGTAGCAGTTCTAATTCTTCGTATGAGGTATGTATGTGACTGGTTGTCGTGTTTGCACTCTTATATAGAGCGAGATTATGCACTCTTCACTGTCATTAATTTATTTTATAATAGAGGTTATGCATTTACGTCACGATTGACGTCATATACGTCATTGAGTGGCCAAGTATACGATTGAATAGAGAATGGCGAATTCGACGATTGTATTGTATTCCAGGCATTTTAAAAGCTACTATGAAATGAAAATTGGACGAACAGGCACGAATGACTTGAAATGGAGATCCATGGAGCTTATGAACGACTAACAGCAACAAAGACAGTGCCTACCCAAGCTCAGAAAGAGCGCGGACACTTATAGAGTGGTTAATAGTAGTAGGTATACAGATAGGTTACATATTGTAACCATTATACCTCGATCCCACACATTTATTATTTCTGCTCCGAACTCCTTTTTAACCGTCCCGTAAGTTTTGTAATGCTAGATTTGTCAATATGTCGCCGAGAAGAGCCTATTTTCGATCAGAGGCACCAGAAATCTTTAACTGAATGATCGAGCTAAAATCGGTATCGACTCGAGAGTCCTACGGCAGTTCTTATTCTACAGTACGTAGCGGTATCATTGCTTGCCACTCAATGACGTCATAAGACGTATACCTGACGTCAAGCGCATAGCCTCTGATCGTAAGCTCCCCCATTATCAATTACATTATGTAAACTGTGAAATTCATTAACATTCGGTAGCTTCAATACAGGCGAGGTAGATCATAGATACTCTAGATACAGTGATGCGTCATCATTAGCTTGAACCAGACCTGCCTTCTTATTGTAAATCTCATAATTCCACCATTTGGTGGAAATTGAATAGTAGTGAACAATGTATGCATACATATTATAGTGTATGTATCCTCTATTGTGAATTATTAACAAGTATATAATTTCTCATTTGAAATGTATGAAACGACTCTTTTATTATCAAATGAGGAGTATACTCTAGGTTTGAATAATGTTATATTTATTATCATAAGTATAATTACCTGTATAATTTGATTACATGATATTAATAACAGCCATTGCAATTGGATAATGTGAATAGTGTGTGTTTGTGATGGAAATAACTACAATTATGTCTTGTGATGTAACAACTGAAGACGTACAGCTGAAATGTCCTTGACTGTGAATAGCAGATGTGATGAGTACACTATTACTGTTAATCACTTGAGGTGTGTGTGGTTGTGATGTGTGGGGTATGTTTACATGGCAAGCAGTTGATGTGTGTTATGACTACTCAAAGTATGTTGTTCTGTGGCTGTTGTTCAGTTGGGGAGGCAGCAGTAGACGCGTGTATTGTAGCGACCACCTGAACCTGCTGTATGGATGCCGAAACCAGCCACATACTTTCCAACGGGGCAAGTTGCTGTTTTTGATACTCCATGACCACACTGGTGACCACATAAATCGGTGTATATCCACTCACAGTTCACCTGACGAAGTGCTACCGGTCCTTGTGCACCTTTAGCTCCTTTCACTCCAGTAGGTCCAGCAACACCTCGATCCCCTTTAGCTCCTTTCACTCCAGTAGGTCCAGCAACACCTCGATCCCCTTCAGCCCCTTTCTCTCCAGTAGGTCCAGCAACACCTCGATCCCCTTTAGCCCCTTTCTCTCCAGTAGGTCCAGCAATACCTTGATCCCCTTTAGACCCAACTTCACCTTTCTCCCCCTTTTGACCAGTGTTTCCCATGTTCCCTCTTTCCCCTTGTTCACCACTTGGTCCTTGTTCCCCCTTCTCACCTTGTGGTCCAATGTCTCCACGATCTCCTTTCTTCCCTCTTTTCCCTCGTTCACCTCTTGGTCCCTGTTCTCCTTTGGGTCCTGGTTTGAGGGTACATTCAGTGTTTCCCTCATTGCTGCCGCTGCAGTCCAGAGTAGCTTCGAGTTGCTGTTCCACAATCTCAGACAGTGCTGCCTCCAACAGTTCCTGTACACTCTCATCACCACTGTCACTGTCACCATTGCTGCTCCTCTTCAACCTCTCTCCTGCGATGAGGCTAACTCTGTTCTTGTTTTGTGGTACGTTCACTCCATCCTGGCTGGCTGTGGGAGATTCTCGTAAGCAGGAACAGGAATTCTCCAAAGTGTTCAACTTTGCCCTAATGCTCTCCACTTCACCGTAATTGTGGAGATTAACACAAGCCAAGCAAATGACCAGTAAGGTGGAAAAAACTGACAGACCACCAAAAAGGACCAAAAATCCTTCTTTCTTCTCCATTATCCCTAACTCTTTTGTAGCGGTTCCAATTCTTCGTATGGAGTATGTATGTGTCTCTAGTTTTGTGTGCTTATATATAAGGAGAATAGGCACTCTTCGGTCATTTGTTTACATAAGATATCCTGAGTGCGAGGTTAACGAGTAAGTAATATGCCTGCTAACCTAACTGCAGTATATTCTGATGGGTTCATCTTTATAAAAAATCCTGAATGTGAGGTTAACGACTACAGTAGCCCGCCTGTTAACCTACACTGTGGGACATTCTGATGGGTTCCTCTCCATGAGAAGACCTGTATGGGAGGTTAATGATTACGGTAATCTGCCTGCTAACCTGTACTGTGGTGTGATGTTATTGTTCTAATGGAAACCAGTAGTATCCCAGCCATTTACCACAGGGAGGACTGTTGTAGTGTCATACAATGTCATACTTGATGATAGTTGATATGTTCTTGCATGCAGTTAAATTCACGATCTCACATCATTCCTGAAATCCACTATAAAAGGGAGAATTCCGTATGACATCTTCGGGAAAATTCATGACATCATCAAGGGTGCTTTCCCTTTTGGTCATTAATTATTCTGATGAAATGGAACACCCTATCAGTATTATACTCCTTGGGATTGTACATGACCTCTACTACCCATTTCATGACTATTGTTTTATAATTATCACCTAATAGTCAATGCAGAAGGTCCAGTGTCAGCATTACACAGTCAGTGGAGACCTGATTATCCAAACTGTCTGATTATCTGATAGCACATCATATTATGGAGTTGTTACCGTCTGGTCTATACTGTTTGTTGTGAGTCAGATTAAGGTGGAGGAATACAGAGATGTCAGATTAGCAAGGGTCCTCTGTTATCCTCTGCTTATGAAGCACAGTCCATCTTGACACTGTGGAGCCTCTATTTATTGCCAAGCACACTCTCCAGGGTGGCTCTGTGGGTGTGAGATCAGGGGAGGGGCAAGCTAACCATAGATGTAGGATCTATTACGTAACCAAACATGGTCATTGTGCAATCAAAATATGGCTGCCTGCATTGACAACAAACAAGACTGATCGATTCTTTGGAATTGTCATTGTTCTACATATTATGTGCAGTACACACATAATATGTATGTTAAGGTGGTTTTTATTGTAATAAAAAGCCACTGCACATAATTACGTATATTAGAGTTTTTACATTGTAAAAAGTTACTGTTACAATAATAGACGTATGTAAATATCAGAAATCAGTGATATCCACTATCTATGTACATATAGTGTGTGTATATGGGTTTGGCACACATGTTGGAATTATAGCAAATAGTTCACATTGGTGGAATGTATCAGATACCAGGTATCAAGTGTTCTTATTTAACTGTGTTAACAAAGTGTTCAACTTTGCCCTGATGCTCTCCACTTCACCGTAATTGTGGAGAACAACACAAGCCAAGCAAATGACCAGTAAGGTGGAAAAAACTGACAGACCACCAAAAAGGACCAAAAATCCTTCTTTCTTCTCCATTATTTCCTAACTCTTACGTAGCAGTTCTAATTCTTCATATGAGGTATGTATGTGACTGGTTGTCGTGTTAGCATTCTTATATATAGATTCAGATATAGATAGACATCATAATTATGACTATCTGTAGTAACAGCCATTACAATCGGATAACATGAATAGTGTGTGTTTGTGATGGAAATAACTACAATCATGTCTTGTGATGTAACAACTGAAGAAGTACAGCCAAAATGTCCTTGACTGTGGATAGCAGATGTGATGAGTACACTCTTACTGTTAATCACTTGAGGTGTGTGTGGTTGTGATGTGTGGGGTATGCTCACATGACAAGCAGTTGATGTGTGTTATGACTACTCAAAGTATGTTGTTCTGTGGCTGTTGTTCAGTTGGGGAGGCAGCAGTAAACGCGTGTATCATAGCGACCGTATGAACCCCATGTATTGATGCCGAAACCAGCCACATACTTTCCAACGGGGCAAGTTGCTGTTTTTGATGCACCAGTACCACATTTATGACCACATCTATCAGTGTAGACCCACTCACAGTTCACCTGACGAAGTGCTACAGTTCCTTGTGCACCTTTAGCTCCTTTCATTCCAGTAGGTCCAGCAACACCCCGATCCCCTCTAGCACCAACTTCACCTCTCTCCCCCTTGTAACCAGTGTATCCACGCTGCCCCTTCTGACCTTGTGGTCCAATGTCTCCACGATCTCCTTTCTCTCCTCTTTCCCCTCGTTCACCTCTTGGTCCTTGTTCTCCCTTGTCTCCTTTGGGCCCCGGTTTGAGGGTACATTCAGTGTTTCCCTCATTGCTGTCGCCGTAGTCCAGAGTAGCTTCGAGCTTGCTGTTCCACAATCTCAGACAGTGCTGCCTCCAACAGTTCCTGTACACTCTCATCACCACTGTCACTGTCACCATCGCTGTTCCTCTTCAACCTCTCTCCCGTGGTGAGGCTAACTCTGTTCTCGTTTTCTGGTACGTTTACTCCATCCTGACCGGCTGTGGGAGATTCTGGTAAGCATTAACAGGAATTCTCCAAAGTGTTCAACTTTGCCCTAATGCTCTCCACTTCACCATTATTGTGGAAAACAACACAAGCCAAGCAAATGACCAGTAAGGTGGAAAAAACTGACAGACCACCAAAAAGGACCAAAAATCCTTCTTTCTTCTCCATTATTTCCTAACTCTTATGTAGCAGTTCTAATTCTTCATATGAGGTATGTATGTGACTGGTTGTCGTGTTTGCATTCTTATATATAGCGAGAGATCACGCACACCTTCACTGTCTTGAGTGTGAGTAATCTGTCTGCTAACCTGTACTGTCTTGTACTTCCGGGTGACATCATACCTACGTACATGAAAGGAGTCACCATGCCAGTATTTTTGGTACAGGTCTGAGACTCCCCATTATCAATTACATTATGTAAACTGTCAAATTCATCAACATCCGGTAACTTCAGTACAGCGAGGTATATACGGTAACTTCAGTACAGCGAGGTAGATACAGTGATGCGTCATCATTAGCTTGAACCAGACCTGCCTTCTTATCGTAAATCTCATCATTCCACCATTTGGTGGAATTTGAACAGCAGTAAACAATGTATACATACATATTATAGTGTATATATATATCCTCTATTGTGAATTATTAACAAGTATATAATTTCTCATTTGAAATGTATGAAACGACTCTTTTATTATCAAATGAGGAGTATACTCTAGGTTTGAATAATGTTATATTTATCATCATAAGTATGACTACCTGTATAATTTGACTACACGATATTAATAACAGCCATTGCAATTGGATAACTTGAATAGTGTGTGTTTGTGATGGAAATAACTACAATCATGTCTTGTGATGTAACAACTGAAGAAGTACAGCCAAAATGTCCTTGACTGTGGATAGCAGATGTGACGAGTACACTATTGTGTGTGTGGTTGTGATGTGTGGGGTATGTTTACATGGCAAGCAGTTGATGTGTGTTATGACTACTCAAAGTATGTTGTTCTGTGGCTGTTGTTCAGTTGGGGAGGCAGCAGTAGACGCGTGTATTGTAGCGACCAGCTGTATTCCACGTATGGATGCCGAAACCAGCCACGTACTTTCCGACGGGGCACTTTGCTGTATATGATGCACCATTACCACAACTGTGACCACACCTATCAGTGTAGACCCACTCACAGTTCACTTGACGAAGTGCTACTGGTCCTTGTGCACCTTTAGCTCCTTTCACTCCAGTAGGTCCAGCAACACCTCGATCCCCTTTAGCTCCATTTACTCCAGTAGGTCCAGCAACACCTTGATCCCCTCTAGCTCCTTTCTCTCCAGTAGGTCCAGCAACACCTCGATCCCCTTTAGACCCAACTTCACCTTTCTCCCCCTTCTGACCAGTGTGTCCCATGTTCCCTCTTTCTCCTTGTTCACCACTTGGTCCTTGTTCCCCCTTCTCACCTTGTGGTCCAATGTCTCCACGATCTCCCTTCTTCCCTCTTTTACCTTGTTCACCTCTTGGTCCCTGTTCTCCCTTGTCCCCTTTGGGTCCTGGTTTGAGGGTACATTCAGTGTTTCCCTCACTGTTGTCGCTGCAGTCCAGAGTAGCTTCGAGTTGCTGTTCCACAATCTCAGACAATGCTGCCTCCAACAGTTCCTGTACACTCTCATCACCACTGTCACTGTCACCATCGCTGTTCCTCTTCAACCTCTCTCCCGTGGCGAGGCTAACTCTGTTCTTGTTTTCTGGTACGTTCACTCCATCCTGACTGGTTGTGGGAGATTCTTGTAAGCATGAACAGGAATTCTCCAAAGTGTTCAACTTTGTCCTGATGCTCTCCACTTCACCATAATTGTGGAGAACAACACAAGCCAAGCAAATGACCAGTAAGGTGGAAAAAACCGACAGACCACCAAAAAGGACCAAAAATCCTTCTTTCTTCTCCATTATTTCCTAACTCTTTTGTAGCGGTTCCAATTCTTCGTATGGAGTATGTATGGGTCTCTAGTTTTGTGTGCTTATATATAAGGAGAATAGGCACTCTTCAGTCATTTGTTTACATAAGATATCCTGAGTGTGAGGTTAACGAGTGAGTAATATGCCTGCTAACCTAACTGCAGTATATTCTGATGGGGTCATCTTCATAAAAATCCCAAATGTGAGGTTAACGACTACAGTAGCCCACCTGTTAAACCTGCACTGTGGGATATTCTGATGGGTTCCTCTCCATGAGAAGACCTGTATGGGAGGTTAATGATTACGGTAATCTGCCTGCTAACCTGTACTGTGGTGTGATGTTATAGTTCTAATGGAAACCAGTAGTATCCCAGCCATTTACCACAGGGAGGACTGTTGTAGTGTCATACAATGTCATACTTGATAATAGTTGATATGTTCTTGCATGCAGTTAAATTCACAATCTCTTATCATTCTCGAAATTTACAATAAAATGGAGAATTCCTTATGACATCTTCGGGGGAATCCGTGACATCATTAAGGGTGCTTTCCCTTTTGGTCATTAATTATTCTGATGAAATGGAACACCCTATCAGTATTATACTCCCTGGGATTGTACATGACCTCTACTACCCATTTCATGACTGCTGTTTTACAATTATCCCCTAATAGTCAATGCAGAAGGTCCAGTGACAGCATTACTCAGTCAGTGGAGACCTGATTATCCAAACTGTCTGATTATCTGATAGCACATCATATTATGAAGTTGTTACTGTCTGGTCTATACTGTTTGTTGTGAGTCAGATTAAGGTGGAGGAATATAGAGATGTCAGATTAGCAAGGGTCCTCTGTTATCCTCTGCTATTGAAGCACAGTCCATCTTGACACTGTGGAGCCTCTGTTTATTGCCAAGCACACTCTCCGGGGTGGCTCTGTGGGTGTGAGATCAGGGGAGGGGCAAGCTAACCATAGATGTAGCGTCTGTTGCATAACCAAACATGGTCATTGTGCAATCAAAATATGGCTGCCTGCGTTGACATCAAGTGAGACTGGTCAGTGCTTTGGAATTGTTATTATTCTACATTTATATGTGCAGTATGCACATAATATATATGTTAAGGTTGTTTTTATTGTAATAAGAAGCCTCTGCACATAATTACATATATTAGAGTTTTTACATTGTAAAAGTTACTGTTACAATAATAGACATATGTAAATATCAGTAATCAGTGATATCCATGCACTATCTATGTACATATAGTGTGTGTATATGGGTTTGGTACACATGTGGGAATTCATACCAAATAGTTCACGTTGGCTATTGTACAAGTGCATGGTGAGAATGTATCAGATATCAGGTATCAAGTGTTCTTATTTAACGTGGGGGACCGTTAGCCATAGGCTGGAGCGGCACCCACAAAAGGAAACAAACATGCAGGAAATAACTATTGATGTACCAGGAGCAGTCCATCACACTACACTTATGTTAGTGTTTGTGGCAGTGTTTGTGGTGATGACCATGACGGCCATGGTGATGGTGAGGTGGTGGGGGTGGATCCCCTTTGTCCCCTTTCACTCCCTGTCCCCCTGGAGGTCCTGCTGGTCCACAATCCCCCTTGGCACCAAGTTCACCTTTCTCTCCTTTGAGACCAGTCTGTCCCTTCTCGCCGAGTGGTCCACTATCTCCTTTCTCTCCTTTCCCTCCTTGGGACCCGTTGTCTCCTTTATGCCCCTTCTCTCCTGGTTCACCCCTCGATCCTCCATCTCCTTTGTCGCCTTTTGGACCTGGTTTGCAATTACATTCACAGTCGCTAGCACTGGGGAAACTTCCTCGAAGCTCTTCGACCGTCTTCTTCAACAGAACGACTTCGTTGTGGTTATGCACAACCTTAGCAACCAAGCACACGGTGACAAAAATGAAAAATTTGGAGCTGGTGAAAAATGCGAGATATCCTACTTTCTTCTCTGCCGACATTTCGCCAAATTATTCTCTTACAATTTTTCTGCGACAAGGATACTTCTCGTCTTGTAGACGATCGACCTTTTTGCGATAATCCTAACTTTATACTAGCTACTCAAGGGGTGGTCACCTCCTATGTTTGTGTATTACCGTCCGCGACCGGGGTCAAGAGTTTTGACCATCAAAATTTAGCCTTGACCGTTTGACCTTGCTCAGAATTGTCTCTTGACCGTTTGACCCACTCCAAATTTGTAACTGAAACATGACGTCATTCTAGATCACAATGGCGTCTTCACGTTCTCCTAGGCCTTCTCATGACATTTTGCTAGCTTCGTTTGCGACAAAAGCTAGTACATTATTCTGTATGAAGTTGATCGTATTAACATCCGTTAATCTTCAGTTGGACCCCTACAACGTCTACGACATTAATTGCGCGGAGCTATTAATCGCTGGGAGGAAACTAGGGCACCTTTGCAAGGAGGCAGCTTGTATTGTGGCACCATTAAAGCGCCAAGGCTTGTCCATTAAAGCTTTTGTTCACAGTGCACTGTCAGTCAGTAGGTCATGGCGCTTTAATGGATGGAAGATTTAAATTTCTAAATTCCTTGTTGCTGATCTAAAAGGCGCCGAATTGTGCCTAAAATGCGAACCGTCCACGCCGACTGAGGTGCATATCACCTAAATTATGATCTCATTGTGGGTACGGTATTGAGGTAATCTATTTGCCCTTCTTTGTGCCCTATTATGTAAAGTATGATTTAGACTGGAGCAGGGTGGTTTTGCCGAATGCGGATAGAGGCGGGTATCACCTAAATTATGGTGTAAACAGCCTATAGACAATCTATGATATGTAGCCTGGTAACCATAGTATAGATTGTCTATGATTCCACCAAGTAATGGTCAAAGAATTTAACGGCTTTAGAAGGGGCTTGACCATTTGACCATCCATTGTAAAGGCCTTTGACCCCTTGACCACAGCATCTGAAGGGCCTTGACCTCTTGACCACATCTTGACCCCGGTCGCGGACGGTAATACGTAAGCATACGAGGTGACCACCCCTTGCTACTTGTGCGCACGAACGTCGACTAGTCGGCCATTTTTCGGGCATGGTCAATTTATACAGCAAATATCCGTAGACTTTATCCAAGTCTTAATCTCAGTGATTAATTACAAGTGTGCATGCATGATTATAAACATCATGGTTCATAAAGTATACACAAAGTAACTTGTTTTGCATGGTTAGGAGGAAACAGTACTGTAGTGTTCATGTGTAAATATGTTAAGCCTTTTATGCCATCCCTCAACTACTATCCACTAGTTCACTCCAACACTAAAAATATGTACACAGTTACTGTACTTTATCTTTGTATGCAATGTGTGTGGGAGAGTAGGGGCATGTTTACACAGTAAACAATTATCTGCATTTTAACCAGTCCAAATGTGTTGTTTCATAGTTGTATTTCAGTTGGGAAGACAACAGTAGATTCGTGTGTTGTAGCGACCGTGTGAATCCCACGTATGGATGCCAAAACCAGCCACGTACTTTCCAACGGGGCAAGTTGCTGTATATGGTTTCCCAGTACCACAGTGATGACCACATGTATCGGTGTAGATCCAGTCACAGTTCACCTGACGAAGTGCTACTGCTCCTTGTTCTCCTTTAACTCCTTATACTCCAGTAGGTCCAGCAACACCTCGATCACCTTTAGCACCAACTTCACCTTTCTCCCCCTTGTAACCAGTATGTCCCAGCTCCCCCTTTTCACCTTGTGGTCCAATGTCTCCACGATCTCCTTTCTCTCCTCTTTCCCCTCGTTCACCTCTTGGTCCCTGTTCTCCCTTGTCCCTTTTGGGCCCCGGTTTGAGGGTACATTCATTGTTGTCGCCGCAGTCCAGAGTAGCTTCAAGTTGCTGTTCCACATTCTCAGACAGTGCTGCCTCCAACAGTTCCTGTACACTCTCATCACCACTGTCACTGCCACCATCGCTGTTCCTCTTTAACCTCTCTCTCGCGATGAGGCTAACTCTGTTCTTGTTTTGTGGTACGTTCACTCCATCCTGACCAGCTGTGGGAGATTCTCGTAAGCAGGAACAGGAATTCTCCAAAGTGTTCAACTTTGCCCTGATGCTCTCCACTTCACCGTAATTGTGTAGAACAACACAAGCCAAGCAAATGACCAGTAAGGTGGAAAAAACTGACAGACCACCAAAAAAGACCAAAAATCCTTCTTTCTTCTCCATTGTGGTTGTTGTGTAGTGATCCAGTCCTTAATTTTGTTGACATAAGATGTGTCAAGTGTGGGCCTTGGATAATGAATACCATCAGTTTTATTATTGCTATCATATATAATAATATTATACACCCACAATCCAACCCAGCCTCCACTGCAGACCACTATTATGTAGCCTAATACATACAAGTGAGGTAAGCACAGCGACATGACCTCATTAACTTGAACCAGACCTGCCCTCTTATTTCAATTTTGGTGGAATTGTAATTGATTATGTAAACTATCAAATTCATTAACATCTGGTAACTTCAGTACAGCGTGGTAGATACAGTGATGCGTCCTTATTAGCTTGACCTGCCTTCTTATCGTAAATCATCATTCCACCATTTGGTGGAATTTGAATAGTAGTGAACAATGTATGCATACATATTATTGTGTATGTATCCTCTATTGTGAATTATTAACAAGTATATAATTTCTCATTTGAAATGTATGAAACGACTCTATTATTATCAAATGAGGAGTATACTCTAGGTTTGAATAATGTTATATTTATCATCATAAGTATGACTACCTGTATAATTTGACTACATGATATTAATAACAGCCATTGCAATCGTATAACGTGAATAGTGTGTGTTTGTGATGGGAATAACTACAACCATGTCTTGTGATGTAACAACTGAAGAAGTACAGCCAAAATCTCCTTAACTGTAGATAGTAGATGTGATGAGCACACTCTTACTGTTATTGTGTGTGTGGTTGTGATGTGTGGGATATGTTTACAAGCAGTTGATGTGTGTTATGACTACTCAAAGTATGTTGTTCTGTGGCTGTTGTTCAGTTGGGGAGGCAGCAGTAGACGCGTGTATTGTAGCGACCAGCAGTACTCCACGTATGGATGCCGAAACCAGCCACGTACTTTCCAACAGGGCAAATTGCTGTATATGATGCACCATTACCACAACTGTGACCACACCTATCAGTGTAGACCCACTCACAGTTCACCTGACGAAGTGCTACTGGTCCTTGTGCACCTTTAGCTCCTTTCACTCCAGTAGGTCCAGCAACACCTCGATCCCCTTTAGCCCCTTTCACTCCAGTAGGTCCAGCAACACCTTGATCCCCTTTAGCACCAACTTCACCTTTCTCCCCCTTGTAACCAGTATGTCCCAGCTCCCCCTTTTCACCTTGTGGTCCAATGTCTCCACGATCTCCTTTCTCTCCTCTTTCCCCTCGTTCACCTCTTGGTCCCTGTTCTCCCTTGTCCCTTTTGGGCCCCGGTTTGAGGGTACATTCATTGTTGTCGCCGCAGTCCAGAGTAGCTTCAAGTTGCTGTTCCACATTCTCAGACAGTGCTGCCTCCAACAGTTCCTGTACACTCTCATCACCACTGTCACTGTCACCATCGCTGTTCCTCTTCAACCTCTCTCCTGCAATGAGGCTAACTCTGTTCTTGTTTTCTGGTACGTTCACTCCATCTTGACTGGTTGTGAGAGATTCTCGTAAGCAGGAACAGGAATTCTCCAAAGTGTTCAACTTTGCCCTAATGCTCTCCACTTCACCGTAATTGTGGAGAACAACACAAGCCAAGCAAATGACCAGTAAGGTGGAAAAAACTGACAGACCACCAAAAAGGACCAAAAATCCTTCTTTCTTCTCCATTATTTCCTAACTCTTTTGTAGCGGTTCCAATTCTTCGTATGGAGTACATATGGGTCTCTAGTTTCGTGTGCTTATATATAAGGAGATTAGGTACTCTTCAGTCATTTGTTTACATAAGATATCCTGAGTGCGAGGTTAACGAGTAAGTAATATGCCTGCTAACCTAACTGCAGTATATTCTGATGGGGTCATCTTCATAAAAAATCCTGAATGGGGGGTTAACGACTACAGTAGCCCGCCTGTTAAACCTACACTTTGGGACATTCTGATGGGTTCCTCTCCATGAGAAGACCTGTATGCAAGGTTAATGATTACGGTAATCTGCCTGCTAACATGTACTGTGGTGTGATGTTATTGTTCTAATGGAAACCAGTAGTATTCCAGCCATTTACCACAGGGAGGACTGCTGTAGTGTCATACAATGTCATACTTGATAATAGTTGATATGTTCTTGCATGCAGTTAAATTCATGATCTCACATCATTCTCGAAATTTACAATAAAATGGAGAATTCCGTATGACATCTTCGGGAAAATCCATGACATCATCAAGGGTGCTTTCCCTTTTGGTCATTAATTATTCTGATGAAATGGAACACCCTATCAGTATTATACTCCTCGGGATTGTACATGACCTCTACTACCCATTTCATGACTATTGTTTTATAATTATCCCCTAATAGTCAATGCAGAAGGTCAAGTGACAGCATTACTCAGTCAGTGGAGACCTGATTATCCAAACTGTCTGATTATCTGATAGCACATCATATTATGGAGTTGTTACCGTCTGGTCTATACTGTTTGTTGTGAGTCAGATTAAGGTGGAGGAATACAGAGATGTCAGATTAGCAAGGGTCCTCTGTTATCCTCTGCTTATGAAGCACAGTCCATCTTGACACTGTGGAGCCTCTATTTATTGCCAAGCACACTCTCCAGGGTGGCTCTGTGGGTGTGAGATCAGGGGAGGGGCAAGCTAACCATAGATGTAGGATCTATTACGTAACCAAACATGGTCATTGTGCAATCAAAATATGGCTGCCTACATTGACAACAAACAAGACTGATCGATTCTTTGGAATTGTCATTGTTCTACATATTATGTGCAGTACACACATAATATGTATGTTAAGGTGGTTTTCATTGTAATAAAAAGCCACTGCACATAATTACGTATATTAGAGTTTTTACATTGTAAAAAGTTACTGTTACAATAATAGACATATGTAAATATCAGAAATCAGTGATATCCACTATCTATGTACATATAGTGTGTGTATATGGGTTTGGCACACATGTTGGAATTCATAGCAAATAGTTCACATTGGCTATTGTACAAGTGCATGGTGAGAATGTATCAGATACCAGGTATCAAGTGTTCTTATTTAACTGTGTTAACAAAGTGTTCAACTTTGCCCTGATGCTCTCCACTTCACCATAATTGTGGAGAACAACACAAGCCAAGCAAATGACCAGTAAGGTGGAAAAAAACTGACAGACCACCAAAAAGGACCAAAAATCCTTCTTTCTTCTCCATTATTTCCTAACTCTTATGTAGCAGTTCTAATTCTTCATATGACTCATTGAGGTATGTATGTGACTGGTTGTCGTGTTAGCATATATAGATTCAGATATAGATAGACATCATAATTATGACTATCTGTAATAACAGCCATTACAATCGGATAACACGAATAGTGTGTGTTTGTGATGGAAATAACTACAATCATGACTTGTGATGTAACAACTGAAGAAGTACAGCCAAAATGTCCTTGACTGTGGATAGCAGATGTGATGAGTACACTATTACTGTTAATCACTTGATGTGTGTGCGGTTGTGATGTGTGGGGTATGCTCACATGGCAAGCAGTTGAGTGTGTTATGACTACTCAAAGTATGTTGTTCTGTGGCTGTTGTTCAGTTAGGGAGACAGCAGTGAACGCGTGTATCATAGCGACCGTATGAACCCCATGTATTGATGCCGAAACCAGCCACATACTTTCCAACGGGGCAAGTTGCTGTTTTTGATGCACCAGTACCACATTTATGACCACATCTATCAGTGTAGATCCACTCACAGTTCACCTGACGAAGTGCTACAGTTCCTTGTGCACCTTTAGCTCCTTTCACTCCAGTAGGTCCAGCAACACCTCGATCCCCTCTAGCACCAACTTCACCTTTCTGTCCTTTGTAACCAGTGTAACCAAGCTGCCCCTTCGGACCTTGTGGTCCAATGTCTCCACGATCTCCTTTCTCTCCTCTTTCCCCTTGTTCACCTCTTGGTCCCTGTTCTCCCTTGTCCCCTTTTGGTCCTGGTTTGAGGGTACATTCAGTGTTTCCCTCATTGCTGTCGCCGCAGTCCAGAGTAGCTTCGAGCTTGCTGTTCCACAATCTCAGACAGTGCTGCCTCCAACAGTTCCTGTACACTCTCATCACCACTGTCACTGTCACCATCGCTGTTCCTCTTCAACCTCTCTCCCGTGGTGAGGCTAACTCTGTTCTCGTTTTCTGGTACATTCACTCCATCCTGACCGGCTGTGGGAGATTCTCGTAAGCAGGAACAGGAATTCTCCAAAGTGTTCAACTTTGCCCTAATGCTCTCCACTTCACCATAATTGTGGAAAACAACACAAGCCAAGCAAATGACCAGTACGGTGGAAAAAACTGACAGACCACCAAAAAGGACCAAAAATCCTTCTTTCTTCTCCATTATTTCCTAACTCTTACGTAGCAGTTCTAATTCTTCATATGAGATATGTATGTGACTGGTTGTCGTGTTAGCATTCTTATATAGCGAGAGATCACGAACACCTTCACTGTCTTGAGTGTGAGTAATCTGTCTGCTAACCTGTACTGTCTTGTACTTCCGGGTGACATCATACCTACGTACATGAAAGGAGCCACCATGCCAGTATTTTTGGTACAGGTCTGAGACTCCCCATTATCAATTACGTTATGTAAACTGTCAAATTCATTAACATCCGGTAACTTCAGTACAGCGAGGTAGATACAGTGATGTGTCCTCATTAGATTGAACCAGACCTGCCTTCTTATTGTAAATCTCATCATTCCACCATTTGGTGGAATTTAAATAGTAGTGAACAATGTATGCATACATATTATTGTGTATATATCCTCAATTGTGAATTATTAACAAGTATATGTATTCTCATTTGAAATGTATGAAACGAACTTTTATTATCGAATGAAGAATATACTCTAGATTTGAATAATATATTTATCGTCATAAGTATAACTACCTGTATAATTTGATTACATGATATTAATAACAGCCACTGCAATTGGATAACTTGAATAGTGTGTGTTTGTGATGGAAATAACTACAATCATGTCTTGTGATGTAACAACTGAAGAAGTACAGCCAAAATGTCCTTGACTGTGGATAGCAGATGTGACGAGTACACTATTGCGTGTGTGGTTGTGATGTGTGGGGTATGTTTACATGGCAAGCAGTTGATGTGTGTTATGACTACTCAAAGTATGTTGTTCTGTGGCTGTTGTTCAGTTGGGGAGGCAGCAGTAGACGCGTGTATTGTAGCGACCAGCTGTATTCCACGTATGAATGCCGAAACCAGCCACGTACTTTCCAACGGGGCAAGTTGCTGTATATGATGCACCATTACCACAACTGTGACCACACCTATCAGTGTAGACCCACTCACAGTTCACTTGACGAAGTGCTACTGGTCCTTGTGCGCCTTTAGCTCCTTTCACTCCAGTAGGTCCAGCAACACCTTGATCCCCTTTAGCTCCTTTCACTCCAGTAGGTCCAGCAACACCTTGATCCCCTCTAGCTCCTTTCTCTCCAGTAGGTCCAGCAACACCTCGATCCCCTTCAGCCCCTTTCTCTCCAGTAGGTCCAGCAACACCTCGATCCCCTCTAGCTCCTTTCACTCCAGTAGGTCCAGCAATACCTCGATCCCCTTTAGACCCAACTTCACCTTTCTCCCCCTTTTGACCAGTGTTTCCCATGTTCCCTCTTTCCCCTTGTTCACCACTTGGTCCTTGTTCCCCCTTCTCACCTCGTGGTCCAATGTCTCCACGATCTCCTTTCTTCCCTCTTTTACCTTGTTCACCTCTTGGTCCCTGTTCTCCCTTGTCCCCTTTGGGCCCCGGTTTGAGGGTACATTCAGTGTTTCCCTCATTGTTGTCGCCGCAGTCCAGAGTAGCTTCGAGTTGCTGCTCCACAATCTCAGACAGTGCTGCCTCCAACAGTTCCTGTACACTCTCATCACCACTGTCACTGTCACCATCGCTGCTCCTCTTCAACCTCTCTCCCGTGGTGAGGCTAACTCTGTTCTTGTTTTGTGGTACGTTCACTCCATCCCGACTGGTTGTGGGAGATTCTCGTAAGCAGGAACAGGAATTCTCCAAAGTGTTCAACTTTGTCCTGATGCTCTCCACTTCACCGTAATTGTGTAGAACAACACAAGCCAAGCAAATGACCAGTAAGGTGGAAAAAACTGACAGACCACCAAAAAGGACCAAAAATCCTTCTTTCTTCTCCATTATTTCCTAACTCTTTTGTAGCGGTTCCAATTCTTCGTATGGAGTATGTATGGGTCTCTAGTTTTTGTGCTTATATATAAGGAGATTAGGCACTCTTCAGTGATTTGTTTACATAAGATATCCTGAGTGCGAGGTTAACGAGTGAGTAATATGCCTGCTAACCTAACTGCAGTATATTCTGATGGGGTCATCTTCATAAAAAATCCTGAGTGTGAGGTTAACGACTACAGTAGCCCACCTGTTAACCTACAATTTGGGATATTCTGATGGGTTCCTCTCCATGAGAAGACCTGTATGGGAGGTTAATATGAGTACAGTAATCTGCCTGCTAACATGTACTGTGGTGTGATGTTATTGTTCTAATGGAAACCAGTAGTATCCCATCCATTTACCACAGGGAGGACTGTTGTAGTGTCATACAATGTCATACTTGATAATAGTTGATATGTTCTTGCATACAGTTAAATTCACGATCTCACATCATTCCTGAAATCCACGATAAAAGAGAGAATTCCGTATGACACCTTCGGGGAAATCTGTGACATCATCAAGGGTGCTTTCCCCTTTTGGTCATTAATTATTCTGATGAAAAGGAACACCCTATCAGTATTATACTCCTCGGGATTGTACATGACCTCTACTACCCATTTCATGACTACTGTTTCACAATTATCCCCCAATAGTCAATGCAGAAGGTCCAGTGTCAGCATTACTCAGTCAGTGGAGACCTGATTATCCAAACTGTCTGAATATCTGATAGCACATCATATTATGGAGTTGTTACTGTCTGGTCTATACTGTTTGTTCTGAGTCAGATTAAGGTGGAGGAATACAGAGATGTCAGATTAGCAAGGGTCCTCTGTTATCCTCTGCTTATGAAGTACAGGCCATCTTGATACTGTGGAGCCTCTGTTTATTGCCAAGCACACTCTCCGGGGTGGCTCTGTGGGTGTGAGATCAGGGGAGGGGCAAGCTAGCCATAGATGTAGCGTCTGTTGCATAACCAAACATGGTCATTGTGCAATCAAAATATGGCTGCCTACATTGACATCGAGCGAGACTGGTCAATGCTTTGTAATTATTATTATTCTGCATTTATGTGTGCAGAACGTATGCACATAATATGTATGTTAAAGTTGTTTTTATTGTAATAAGAAGCCACTGCACATAATTACTTATAATAGAGTTTTTACATTGTAAAAAGTTACTGTTACAATAATAAACATATGTAAATATCAGTAATCAGTGATATCCACTATCTATGTACATATAGTGTGTGTATACAGGTTTGGTACACGTGTGGGAATTCATACCAAATAGTTCACGTTGGCTATTGTACAAGTGCATGGTGAGAATGTATCAGATACCAGGTATCAAATGTTCTTATTTAACGTGGGGGACCGTTAGCCATAGGCTGGAGCGGCACCCACAAAAGGAAACAAACATGCAGGAAATAACTATTGATGTACCAGGAGCAGTCCATCACACTACACTTATGTTAATGTTTGTGATGGTGTTTGTGGTGGTGTTTGTGATGGTGACCATGATGGCCGTGTCGGCCACGATGGTCATGCCACTCGTGGTGATGGTGAGGTGGGGGCGGTGGTGGTGGGGGTGGATCCCCTTTGTCCCCTTTCACTCCCTGTCCTCCTGGGGGTCCTGCCGGTCCACAATCCCCCTTGGCACCAAGTTCACCTTTCTCTCCTTTGAGACCAGTCTGTCCCTTCTCGCCGAGTGGTCCACTATCTCCCTTCTCTCCTTTCCCTCCTTGGGACCCGTTGTCTCCTTTGTGTCCCTTCTCTCCAGGTTCACCCCTCGATCCTCCATCTCCTTTGTCGCCTTTTGGACCTGGTTTGCAATTACATTCACAGTCGCTAGCACTGGGGAAACTTCCTCGAAGCTCTTCGACCGTCTTCTTCAACAGAACGACTTCGTTGTGGTTATGCACAACCTTAGCAACCAAACACACGGTGACAAAAATGAAAAATTTGGAGCTGGTGAAAAATGCGAGATATCCTACTTTCTTCTCGGCCGACATTTCGCCAAATTATTCTCTTACAATTTTTCTTCGACAAAGATACTTCCCGACTCGTAGACGGTCGACCTTTTGGCGATAATCCTAACTTTATACTAGCTACTTGTGCGCACGAACGTCGCCTAGTCGGCCATTTTCCGGGCGTGGTCAATTGATACAGCAAATATCCGTAGACTTTATCCAAGTCTTTAATCTCAGTGATTAATTACAAGTGTACATGCATGATTATAAACATCATGGTTCATAAAGTATACACACAGTAACTTGTTTTGCATGGTTAGTAGGAAACAGTACTGTAGTGTTCATCTGTAAATATGTTAAGCCTTTTATGCCATCCTTCGACTACTATCCACTAGTTTAATACAACACTAAAATTATGTACACAGTTACTGTACTGTATCTTTGTATGCAATGTGTGTGGGAGAGTAGGGGCATGTTTATCTGCATTTTAACCAGTCCAAGTGTGTTGTTTCATAGTTGTATTTCAGTTGGGAAGACAACAGTAGATTCGTGTGTTGTAGCGACCGTGTGAATCCCACGTATGGATGCCGAAACCAGCCACATACTTTCCAACGGGGCAAGTTGCTGTATATGGTTTCCCAGTGCCACATTGATGACCACATGTATCGGTGTAGATCCAGTCACAGTTCACCTGACGAAGTGCTACAGTTCCTTGTTCTCCTTTAACTCCTTGTACTCCAGTAGGTCCAGCAACACCTTGATCACCTTTAGCACCAACTTCACCTTTCTCCCCCTTGTAACCAGTGTGTCCCAGCTCCCCCTTCCCACCTTGTGGTCCAATGTCTCCACGATCTCCTTTCTCTCCTCTTTCCCCTCGTTCACCTCGTGGTCCCTGTTCTCCTTTGTCCCCTTTCGGTCCTGGTTTGAGGGTGCACTCATGGTCGTCGGGAGCACAGTCCAGTGTATCCTCCAGTTTCTGTTCGACTACGTCAGAAATGGCAGTTGCTAGTAGCCCCTCCACACCGTTGGCTTTCAGGATCTCAGCGTCTGAGAGGCGTCTATCAGGTTTTGGTCTCTGCGGCCTCTTCGCGCTGGTACAGCTACTTTGCAGTTCTTCAAATTTCTTCTTCAGTTGGACCGTCTCGTTGTGATTGTGAAGAACGATACCAATCAAGCAGACGATCAGAAAAATGAAAAATAAGGGATTGCTGAAAAATGCGAAAAATCCGCCTTTCTTTTCAGCCGACATATTCACAGACTAGACTCTTCTCTCACGTGGTTGGTAGCGAAAATTGGTATTGCCCTTGCCACTGCTTTCGAAATACTATCCTGTTTAGAAAGTTCTTTATTTGCAGATTGAACACCTAGCTAGAGTGTGTACGTACATAGCTGTCAGCCATTTTCCGTCTCCTTGCGTATTTTCTAGCTGGGTGTGACGTGTATCTCGTTGGAATTTCGAGGTCTACTCGGGAACACGCAGTCAAGTGTAGTCCATAATAACAAGTATTGTAATGTAAAAATGACAGTAAAGCTATAATTTCACTGGATAATTATATGCATTATGCAAAATACTACCATTTTGTGGACAGTACTGAAAAAAGTATGGTCTTTGTAACGTGTATAGTAGTGTTATTACAACTACCTAATTAACATAATAATTGTATAAGAGAAAAAGAATAATCTAGGGCTGGTGGCCCCAAAAAACTAAATACAACTTGTTCTACTTGGTGCACACCACACATGACATTTCTTTGTTGGCATCATAAGGAGGACAGGGTATACCAATATTACAGTCCACCTCAAAATGGTAGAAGAGGTTACCGTCATTGTTAGCCTGTTGGCCTGGAACAACCTCAGCATCTTTATCCATACAAGTGAACATATTTCTACCTTTGTGACCATAGTGTCCAGCCATTAGCCATCCACTGTACTCAGGGGTCCATCCTGATGGACATTGGTATGTTCCTGGGACCATGATTTGTGAGGAACGAGTGGAAACATGGCACACTGCACATGGGACGTTGTGATCGTGACGCAGTCCACTGTTGAGTGCTTGTCCTCCATATATTTGATACTCGGACCCATACAGTATACCATAGTTAATATTCACTGTAGTAGTCCCTGGGTTGTACTTGGGGTTCTTCACTATACAGATAACATTAGCTCCTCCACCATGATGGTCATAGTGGCTACCTGCTGCTAGACCCTCGTAGACCAGTGTTGTTCCAGATATAGTGGGACATGTAGTACGTCCCCAGCGAGTGTAAGTTACTCCTCCCCCACTTGGTCCAGGTGGTCCAGGCGGCCCTTGCAGGTCTAGTTTCCTCTTTTCTTCAGCTTTAGTTGTTTCTCTCTGTTCTGGCATGTCTGTATGAAAACAGCAGACAGTGTTGAAATATTTGTGTGTTGTGGTATGTTGTAGGTGTGTACATGTGAAATTACAGGGATAAAGTGATACCACTACCAAAGTAACTACACTAAAGGTGTATGCAAGCAACATGTAATGGAATTTTGTATCTGTTTAGAAATGTGTAAATCATGAAGCATTTCGGTATAATTAAGCCCTCGTTTGTAACAGCCTCCAAGTGAAATCTTCCTGGTACTGAACTGGTTCAATGGACCATTGGTTGTGGCAGAAACAATCGTCTTTCCTATTTTGTTTGTGAAAATTAATTTGTCCGGTTTCACAGTTATTTGAGGGAGAAGCAACTACTATCATAAAGAACTTCTGATGGGTGACAAATAATAATTATATTCATACAACTACTGTATCCAACTTGTGGGACCGCCACTAAGTAACTATAGTTAACATTCCAGTTAGCCTCGTTTGTGCTCCATCATTTACTGAATCATACTGTACAGATTATAATCCGGAAGCCGGTGTGTTAATGGCGGGGTTATCCCGCTAGGAAAGGAACCAGCGGTGATGGCATCACGCGACTCGCTGTTAGAGATGGAGCGCCTTGTTCGCAAATGGACCAAAAGGATTAGTTAACTACGGTTTATTAGTGGCGCATGGCTCACCTGCTTCTTTGCGGAGAAAGTATTTGTCCACGTCGTCTAGTTTTGTTCTCAGTTGGACTATCTCGTTGTTGAGGTGGAGCAGAACGCCCACCAGACACACAGCCACCACAGCGAAGAAGAAGGGACTGGAGAAGAAATTTGACGCTCCCATTTTCGTTTTGTATATACGCGTGTGTTAATAGTTTATACTCTGAGCAATATTCCGGTTTGAATTCCACCTTTTGCAGTTCTCGGTTTCTCACGTAGTTCTCTACAGGCAACGCACGGCCATTTTACTAATCCACGCTCTGGGCGTCTAAACCGCAGGCTGAGAAAATACATAGCTTGTTTCCCCGCAAACTACCGTACCGTCATAGAGAAGTGTCGGTAATTTTATATACCTACAGTTAGGTAGTCCTGTACGTGGTAGACGGGCAGCATCTGCCTACTGAGATTCGGAGGATTAATTTGAATATGCAGCTTGTCTCCAAAGACAACCTTATTGCATTCTTTCTTTGTCTTCCTCATAAACGCAGATGTTCCTCCTTCACTGCTGAGCAAGACAAAGAAATGTGGACATTTGCTAACTCACTAGGGATATTGTTTGCACAGCTACCGGTTAGTACCACACACACACACACGCACACACACACGCACACACACACGCACACACACACACACACGCACACACACACACACACACACACATGCACGCATGCAAGCACACACGCATGAGGACACATGCACTCACACACGTTGACACATGCACACTAACACATAGGCTCTCCACTATTTCCTTGTGTCTCTCCCACCAGGATACTTTCAGATCAGCTCTACTAGACCAAGTTGTCAATGTTGTTCGTACACTCAATGCTATAAATACAGACACCACAACAGATTGGTCTCTGTTTCAAGTTCAAAATGGGAATTACAAACCAGTCTTGGTCCTTGCCCTGGTCCATGCTTGTTGGCACCACTTCAATATTGGATTGCTGGTTGACTTTGTCAGGTGGGTGTGGCAACTTGTATGATGGGTGTGGCAGCTTGTATACTAGGTATGGCAACTGTATGGTGGGTGTGGCAGCTTGTATGCTGGGTGTGGCAATTTGTATAGTGGGTGTGGCAGCTTGTATACTAGGTGTGGCAATTGTATGGTGGGTGTGGCAATTTGTATAGTGGGCGTGGCAGCTTGTATACTAGGTGTGGCAACTTGTATAGTGGGTGTGGCAACTTGCATATTGAGTGTAGTAACTTCTGTAATGAATATAGCATTTTGGTATGGTGGGTGTGGCAACCTGTTATTAGATGGGTGTAAAAACAAGTGAAATGAATGTGGACGCTAGTCAAATGGGGGCAAAAGGGTCTTATTTTAACAGTAGGTAGGTGTCGTGTATGGCTGTATGATAGCGAGTGCGGTATTGCTTGTGGTGCGTTTCATTGATTGACCAAAACCTTTTCATCTGACGTTGTTTTTGTGCATGAATCCGTTGATTAAGTAATAATGATGTGTATAATCTACCAAATTCTTGCATTTTTTCTCCATAAATTCCAGGAGATTAATGTGAATTCATCGTATATACAGTACACTCCTATGTGATGTCTCACTCTTCTGTAGACACCTTCGTGCTGAGCTCCTGCCAATTGTACAGTGCGAGGCACAGCTTGTGTTTGTGTTCAAACTCTTCTCTCCGTCCATCCAAAGACTAAGCATGGAACATCCACAGTCGATGACAGATGTACGTCTCCTCAAGCATTTGACACTCCAACACATTGCATTCTCGTTACACACCTCTTGTAGGGTTCATATTCGTACCTACTGTACTCTCACATACATCTAATTACTTTATTCACTGTTTGCATGTTCTCACTCTTCACCACAGTCACACACCCACTTATCACTTTCATCATTTTTATCATCTCTCATCTCTGTCATTTCTGATGTACAGCTCGTCACTTATGTCCCCACTCCCATTTTGGTTATTGCCCTTACTTCATCTCATCCTATTGTAGCACCAGTCACGTATATCTCTGTATTCCAACTTACCACTTTATTGTCACACTTACTCCACACTTGCCACACTGTAACGCTCATCACATATGTCACAACCTTCACACATACTAAGTACTACAACAGTCTACCCCTTACATGTACAGTACAACATTTGTTACTGGCATGTTCAGCCATCACCCTCACTCGTAGCACTCTCACATCATCTACTCTGTCTCCTTCCCAGATTGTGGTGGATTTCTACCGTCTCCTACACACTGTGGATCAGAAGACTCCTCAACTTCTACACACAGATCTAATATGTGATATACTGTATCCTCTACCTGTGTGTGTGTGTGTGTGTTTGTGTGTGTGTGTGTGTGTGTGTGGGTTGGTTGTTGTGTGTGTGTGTGTGTGTGTGTGTGTGTGTGTGTGTGTGTGTGTGGGTTGGTTGTTGTGTGTGTGTGTGTGTGTGTGTGTGTGTGTGTGTGTGTGTGTGTGTTTGTGTGTGTGTGTGTGTGTGTGTGTGTGTGTGTGTGTGCGTGTGTGTCTGTTGTATGTTTATACACACTGCCTTAGTGTTGTGTTACATACTGTGTGTCCATTCTTGTTGTTAGTGAATTAAATTCAGCTATATAGCTATATATGTACTCAGCTAGTATATTATGTATGTACTGTTTTGTTGTCATATTGTAGAAGTCATAACGGCCTCAGGCTGTATCCCCCTTAGGGTATATTCACCATGGTGTATGTGCTGTATATTCTGTGTATTGGACACTAGGTTATCTCTCAATAGGTGGAATTGGTGTTTGGAGTGTGCCATTGTCAAGACTTCATTGTAATCACCTGTCTAGTGTACACCCAGACACATAACAAGCACCTTTTGTGTTGTTGTAGGCAATGTAGCAGTCCTATGTACACTGTGGCTAGCAGCCCACCACCAGACCTTGTTGGAGTCTTGGTGGAGCCGTTTGCGGACAAAGTGCAGTGGGGCCTCCTGTCTGTTACTGATTACTCTCTGTTGCTAGGATACGAGTACAAATTTGGGATTGTGGTTTGACTTTTCCCAGGTTATACCCACTGGCAAGTTTAGATTGGCATACACATGTACATGCACTAACACAAGGTCGTTAATTTGCACACATGCATACTAGCCCACATGTACGGTATTTGCAAATATACAGGTCACTGTGTATGTACATGGTCAAACATGTTTCTGTATGCAAACACATGTACGTACATGCATACATATGTACATGGGAAGCATGCATGTTCATACATGCAAACACACATGTACATGTACATGTAAACACGTGTACACATACTGAAACAAATTTACATGCAAACAAGTGATTTTCTCTCAACCGAGTCAGATACCACATCAAGTACATGTACTCCATTGAGGTCAACAAGGATGAAATTGAACACATTGTATCGAATCTCCACACCCCCTTGCGTGTGAAACTGAGATTCATGCTGTCCTCTCGAGGAACATGGGACACGCGATGGAACCTACAGGCACCAACGGTGGTGCCAATGTGACGGTTACGTGTTCATAACTGTGTATTGCCTGAAGCATCTCCATCATACATGTCGTATTGTCAAACTCTTAAATGGTATGCCCGAATAACCAAATTCATACATGTGATGTCAAATATTCAATTCTTATAATATCATGTAAGTGTGATGACATATCATTAACGAAACTCTTAGATATAACTTGATGTGTAATTAATAAAAGTAATACAAATGTTGAATAATTCTTTCCATTTAATATCATGTAGGTATAATGAATGAACGAACGTATATTAACGAACTCATGCATATAATTATAAAATTAATGTATGCAATCGAATTCACAATTATAAACACGGCATTAGTGCTACAAAATTAACAAATTAATTACTGCCATAATTAATGCTTACAGTACACATGTATGTACATCGATCTGGATTTTATGTCTCTCGCGGCCGAGAAAATTGAGACGGTCGAGATCCTAAATTTTCTCAAAATTGACCCGCGCGGTATGTACATACGCAGCACATTAATACGTTTACATAACCGTAGTAAGTAGTATAAATGACTGCTCCCTTATCTAATAATAGTACAAGTACGAGCGCGTAGGAGTGAGGGCAGGACGCATTTCTGGGGGATGGATTAGTCACTGATATTATAGCTGGCTATATATATATCGCGAACGGATAGGGCGTTCGTTGGATAGCACAAGCTCCCCTAGATCTAGAGCAGGACTCTACCCGAAGAAGGCAGCTACTCGCTATAGCTTCGAATTCTGTGTTTTCTTCGAAGTAAACGCCAACCAACAGAATGACTGACTCGAGCGAGGTACGTAAACAGATGAAGTATCATTGATCCTTGAGTCATGTGGCAATATCTGTGTCTTTACAGCTCGCTTCTTCTCAACCTCTTTAACTCTCTCTCTCTCTCGCCCTGTAGGCTGTGATCATGAGCGACTTCTTTCGATGCAATATTTGTTATGAGCGGCTGAAAGACCCACATCTGTGTCCGTATTGTTCCAAGTTGTGTTGCTTCGAGTGTTTCAAGGTGAGCTAACCGTGCGTATGGAAGTCTACAGCAACATCCACCCGTGTATGCGCCAACACGCATGCTATACAACCTCGAGTATGCTCGAATGTACATTTCATGGTATTTTACCCTGAAGGGGTCTGCACCCATAGAAGTGACGTACAACCATATAGCTTTCTTCAAGCGTCGCACTACGATTGTGCTATCGGTTCGGGTTTGTTTGGATCTGAGTGTCGGTCCACTGTGTGTGAAGGTGTGCTGTGTAGCTGATGAGGTGCCTGTGAATGTGCTGTTACTCGACTAACGATGGTTTTCATTGCTTTACATTGTGAATGGGATACAATGTAAAGCCATGGGGTACAAGGGACGGTGGTCAGACTTGGGGTACAGGGGACGGTGGTCAGACTTGGGGTACAGGGGACGGTGGTCAGACTTGGGGTACAGGGGACGGTGGTCAGACTTGGGGTACAGGGGACGGTGGTCAGACTTGGGGTACAAGGGACGGTGGTCAGACTTGGGGTACAGGGGACGGTGGTCAGACTTGGGGTACAGGGGATGGTGGTCAGACATCGGGTACCAGGAAAGGTGGATTCA
Source organism: Chondrilla cf. caribensis (assembly GCA_964020155.1). Lineage (NCBI taxonomy): Eukaryota > Metazoa > Porifera > Demospongiae > Chondrillida > Chondrillidae > Chondrilla > Chondrilla cf. caribensis. Next base: position 1,134,484 of record OZ026548.1, read on the forward strand.
CATGCAGTACTGATGTTCAGTGTAGATTGGATAATGGAACATACTGACTGAATTGTACTGACCTTCGCAAATAGACTTGTACGTATATATATGTACTGTAGTAATGAGTTCTTTTCTTTTTTGCAGAGATGGCTTACATCTGAACAGTCAAACTGTCCTTTTTGCAGGTGTGTGTGTGTGTGTGTGTGTGTGTGTGTGTGTATGTGTGTGTGTGTGTGTGTGTGTGTGTGTGTGTGTGTGTGTGTGTGTGTGTGTGTGTCATGCACACAGTGACACACAGCATCAATACACCTGGCTACACATGCAAGGCTCAACTGATATATACCATATTGTCTACTGTACCTCTCTTCTTATTCTGTTAGGTCTAACCTCCTGACTCATGAGCTTGTCTACTGCAGGTGGTTACCAGAGGTATGTGTACATGTACGTAGGCTCACATTTGTGTCTACTACAGTAGCATGTGTGTTATGGGTTTCTTGTTGTCAGTTTGTGTGGGATTTGTCAGCTCATATGTATGTATGTAACACTGTATGTGTGTGACTGTGCATGTACGTGTGTGTGTGTGTGTGTGTGTGTGTGTGTGTGTGTGTGTCTGTGTGGGGAGGCATACGTACCTACCTGCATGTACGTGTGTGCACACTATGTAGTAGTAAAATTGGATACGGAATAATGTTCGAGGGATTGCATCGAGGATTAAACAGAAATATGATTGCTTTTCTCTCATTCAGTCTAAATCAGACGGTAGTTCTAGTAGGTGTATTGTGGTTTTGGCGGACAATACTTCACCTGGTGATGTATCGCAATTGAACTTTTTCCACCCACTGTTTCCCCTTGGTGTTGATACATGCACACACAGCCACAATGTGCAGTGTACACAGTGCAGTCAGTAGCAGACCTGGTGACCACCACGGTGTACATAGTCCATTGAAGTAGCAGACTTGGAGGTGATATATACACGTGTACCCTGGGCGACACAGGGCGGAAAGAAGTATCACACACATAAGAGTTTACATGTTGTACAGACTACATTGAAGTATCAGACACATAAGGGGCTGTATGGAGTACAGACTGCATTGAGGTATCAGACACATAAGGGGCTGGATGGTGTACAGACTGCTTTGAGGTATCAGACACATAAGGGTCTGGATGGTGTACAGACTACATTGAGGCATCAGACACATAAGGGGCTACATGGTGTACAGACTACATTGAAGTATCAGACACATAAGGGACTGGATGGTGTACATGCCAGTAGCACATTGAAGTATTGGATGGGAGGGTTTGTGTGTGGCCTGTGAGAACACAAAGAGAAATACAAAATTTGCAACAAATCACCACATCTGTCATCCGGATGATGTGATGCCAGCTGTACATGTGGGGGCTATGTGTCAGTTGACATCCTGTGATGACATGATTAATTGGACTCCCTCAACCTTTAGAGTAGACACACACACTACTGCAGGTACATGCTTACGGTATTGATAACAGCACATTCGTATATACACATATACGTACATGTGCATGCATACCCTATAATATACTATATACATATAAAGTGTTTCTTCCACAAATCACCTGCATTATGGATTTTGACATTATAAACAGTAATGGAAGATCCCTCATCTTTTTCATCCTTGTAGTTGATCCGACATGTTGGAAAGGGAAGAACAGATGAGGCAGATAGGTGAGTGAAGGTGTGGAACTGTGATCACAGTGGTTGGAGGAGTGGGTGTGTCATCACATTGAGTGGAGGTGTGGACCTGTGATCACAGTGGGTGGAGGAGTGGGTGTGTCATCACATTGAGTGGAGGTGTGGACCTGTGATCACAGTGGGTGGAGGAGTGGGTGTGTCATCACATTGAGTGGAGGTGTGGACCTGTGATCACAGTGAGTGGAGGAGTGGGCGTGTCATCACATTGAGTGGAGGTGTGGACCTGTGATCACAGTGAGTGGAGGAGGGGTGGGTCATCACATTGAGTGGAGAGGTGGACCTGTGATCACAGTGAGTGGAGGAGTGGGTGTGTCATCACATTGAGTGGAGGTGTGGACTTGTGATCACAGTGAGTGGAGGAGGGTGTGTCATCACATTGAGTGGAGGTGTGTACCTGTGATCACAGTAATCCTTGTATTGAAATGGTACATGTGTCAACTCTCTTCCAAACGGAGCTGGTATGAAACCCCCTGGCAGTGCAATGTCATACCGACGTTGCTAGTTTGGAATGTGCCTTTCTATGTGGGATGGTTGAACTCTAATAGATGTGTGTCCTTTCGTATGGTAATTGACCCTTACTGCACGAGACATGCACTCCTGGTACACGGATGCTCAACACATAACATGTGTATACTGTGTAAACTTGGTAATCCAGCACTGCTTTGATACCTAACTAGTTGTTGGATTAACAAGGTTGTCAAGTCCGCTCCACTGTATGCATGTGTTCACGTGGAGAACATAATATGGAGTCTGGTTACATGTGCCTATGTGTACGCATCGACACATGTGAATGCATGTGTACACACCCAGACACGCACGCACACACACAAACACACACACATTTTTCCTAATGATCAAAAGGGTTTCAACTACAATTTTCTCAGGGAAAAATTGTGCATTACAATAATCATCTCGTTTAGCCAAATGCCAACATCATTGAGGTTTATGTAGGACATGGTACTTCAAAGAAGAATGCTCAATGTTCTGCTAGCACATCAAGATATGGTCTGACCCGTGTTTATCGTTTATGAGATAATTGAATTGTTACATGATTATCTAAAAATTCACACAACCTCCTCCACAGGAAGGCTGGATTGGTCTCTATGCATGTTCTTTGTTGTGTGAAGACACACATGGGTATCCTTGGTAACACAGGTATCCTAGGTGATACAGGTAACCTGGGTGACAGAGGTACCCTAGGCGACGAAGGCATCCTAGGTGACACATTCATACACATGGTACATATACGTACAACACACACATCGTAGATAATGAACATGTACGAATATTAAGTGACATACATGTA
>OZ026548.1:1145000-1217500 GCA_964020155.1 Chondrilla cf. caribensis
TAACAAACAGTACATACAGTATGAAGAGTACACATGTACGTACTTTGGTTACACATTTATTCCTCTGTGTTGCAGCTTCGGATTTCGCTGTTGGGGAATCCTGGGGATATAATAAATTCTACAAGCTGGAATACTTGGTACGTGTGTTTGTGTGTGTACTCATGCATGTTGTTTTCGGCCTGTGTGTGCATGTACATACGTATGTATCTGGAATATATTTATAATATATGTACGTACATGTATGTATGTATTTTATGTAATGTATGTACTCCTCTCACCAACACCTGTTCAGCTTCCAGAGGGATACATTAATCCAGCTAACGACACTGTTCACTTCCGATTTGGGGTAAGGTGCATGACCTACCACCAGAAGTGCAAGGATTTGATGCTGTGAGTAGAGTTACGTAGTTGGTTTTGGGTATATTTGGGGAGAGAGTGAGGAGTAGGGAGGGAGGGGAAGGGAGAGAAGGAGAGGAAGGGAGAGGGAGAAAGAGGGGAAGGGAGAGGGAGGGGGAGGGAGATTGAGGGGGAGCGATAGGGAGAGGGAGGGACATGGAGGGAGAGGGAGAAGGAGATGGCGGGAGATTGAGGGGGAGGGATGGAAGGACGGAGGTAGAGAGAGGGGAGTAGACAATAAAAGAAAGTTGAGGACAGAGAGAGTAGGAGAGGGATAGAGCAAGGGAAAGAGAACTGCAGTACATCATCAAAAGTCAGTGAATTGCAAGAATTCTCTTAAAGAATTAGGTTTCCCTAATGTCTTAGTGGAGACTGGCTTTTCTCTGATCTTGCTGGCTTCTGTGTGTATGTGGAGGTGTCCACCTAGGATTGTACTGGTGTGCATTGTTTATGTTGTCATTGTTCCAAATAGTGTTGTGACGGTGTTCTGTGCTGTGATGTGTGCAGGTATGTCCACAGACTCAAGAAGGAGCAGACCTCTATGAACAGACGGATTCACGACCTGGAGCAGGTTAGAGAACCCTCCCCACACACACACACTGCATCCAGTAGAACCTCTGTACAAAGACCACCTCTATATGGAGACCATCTTTCCGAAGTGACTGCTCTTGAAATATCCAATACATAATCTCAAGTACAACTGATACACCTCTATATGGAGACCACCTGTCTACAAAGACCACATTTTCTTGGTTCCCTTGGTGGTCTTTATAGACAGGTTCAACTGTATGGCATATTGTACCTAACTCCATGGAGCAGTGTAAGGGCACCACGAACCTGGCTGATGTTATGAACCATGCATAACTAGTACTCACACACAACTGACGGTTACTACTCCAACTCCCTACTGGGAGCTATTCTCAGGAGTTGGAATGTCATGAGGACATGAACTAAAACTACATACAAGACTGTGTTTTAAAATCTCCCCATAAGTTGAAGCATTCCATCCCACAAAGACGCAATATATTTATGTGGAATGTTTTATTATTATTATCGTCTACACTGAAAATTAGTGTAAACATGGTATTCCACATACTTGTGCAGTATGTACCGTATAGCGGGAAATTTTCGCAGATTTCACGGTTGGCCTAACATCCGCAAAAATTTTATCTGCGAATTAGGCGTTCTCGCTATTCTGTCGTGTGACTCTGGCCAGCATCCACGAAAATTTTATCCACGAATTTTGATTTTTGGAGCCATCTGCGAAAATTTTGTCCCGCAAAAATTTCCCGCTATATAGTATGGTTGGTATTTGTTGACTAACCCTCCCAATTCCTCCACTCCAGAAACTCTGTGCCGAAGCAGCCAAGAACCGCCCCAGGCCGGCACTTGGGGAAGACACTCATTCACCTTCGGTTCACGCTAAGACGTCGGACACATCCGTGAGACAGATGTTGAGCGGAGAGGAGGAATCGTCAATCATGTCTCTTGTTCAGATCAACATGACTGAAGAGAGTGAAAGTCGTGAGCTATCTTCACGGCAAGGTCCTCCCGAGGGCTTTTTAGAAGGGTCCGAATCTCAAATGCCCTGTGAAAGTCCCCGTAGTAAGGGACCACCAGGTTCGTCCACAAGGAGGCACAGTGACGAGCAACCTCCGCCAGGCAACAGCAGTACTGCGGGTACGAGCCTCAAACACAAAGGGAAGTCCGTATCTCTCCAGGACCTCAAGGTTGGAACGGGCGAGAAGAACTTGCAGCACTGGAATACGATTCAAGAGCAGTCATCGGAGGACCGCACCCTTTCACAACACACGCCCCTAGCTTCTCAAGAATACGTTGGCCCACGAGAGGGTGAGACTAGGGACACCGAGAGCAGAAGTGAATCGTGGGAAGTGGATCCTCCTCATCGAAAGTCCCAGTCAATGGAGTCCAATACGTCCCATCCACGCTCCAGACCCGAGCAGGTCTCTCCACTGCCAAACTTCCCGATGCTTGAGGAGGAGTTTACGGCGCAGTTGTACTGGGATCAGGAAAAGGTTCCGTACCACATGCATTTCATAGACAACTCTCAAATTTCACAAGCAGGGGGTGTAGGAACCGACATGACATTCCTGACTGATTTGAAATTCAACACCCCGTCAGAATTTTCCCAACAGAATCGCTCCCAGAGCCCCACCCAGCACCTCCTCACGGATCAGAATACCTTGAACTTGCCTGACATTGAGATAGGCCTAGTCGAAGAGCCGCACGACCTCTCGCAATCATCAAATTTTGCCGACAGCCAAGACAGCCTGTGGGGATCCTCACAGACCAGTCAACGTGTGCAGACCCGCGAGGTACACTCTCAGCGAACCACTAGGTCCCGGCGAACCAGACAGGCACCTGGATTGCAGACCTCGCTGTGCTCTGCTCTTCACGAGCCGCTGCAGTCACATCACGGACGAGGCTACTCTTCTCAATTGGAAGGTCCCGATACCCGTCACACGAGCAGTCATCTGTCTGTACGAAAGCACTACCATCGCCAGCAGCACCAACAGCACCAACAGCACCAGCAGCACCATCACTCTCATCCTCACCAGCAGAGAGCCCAGCATCATCGCAGCCATGAAAGGCTACATCCTGGCTCCAGGAGCATGAGTTCTTCCAGTTTGAATAACAACAAACACAGGTGAATATTGCAAAAATATGTGTGCATGCATGCACATGTGTGTGTGTGTGTGTGTGTGTGTGTGTGTGTGTGTGTGTGTGTGTGTGTGTGTGTTCATGTGTGTGCGTGTGTGCGTACGTGCGTAAGATATCCTTCAATGTTCGATTTTTCCTTCATCAGATTATGACATCACGAATGAGCAGTAGTATTGTGTGCCTGTTGGTACACTGAGTCTCAACACACACTTTGCAATGCACTTGAAATCACTGAAACCCTATTGATTGTGTATGTACATACTGTGTGTGTGTGTGTGTGTGTGTGTGTGTGTGTGTGTGTGTGTGTGTGTGTGTGTGGAGAAAAAAATAAAATCTATTTATTTTTTGTTTTTCGATGTAATTTCTACTGTTTCATCACGAGTATCTAATGTATTTTGCAATTGCTATTATTATTATGATAGTATTATTATTATTATTATATAATATTGTAGTGACTGTACATATTGTACAAATATATTAAATATTGTAATTGTCAGTTAATATTATTATTAACATTAGAGTAAAAACTAAGTAATATAACAATAATTACACTTATAACAATTGTAACACTTAACTTTGTTATTATTATTACCTTGCCTTGTATTATTATGTAACTATTATACCGTAATCGTACTGTGTCTAATATAATTTTTTTTAATCTTTACTTTAATTAATAATATTATTATTATACAATTCTGTATCATTAACTGTTAATTATGTAATTATTATTGTATTTAGTTTTGCACCATACCTTGTTAATATTACTGAAATTATACATAATGACGTGTTTGTACATGTGATACATTTTAATTAATAAAGTGTTGAGTGTATGGTTTGAATTATGTAACAATGATTCTAATAATCAGTATATATCATCACTAATTGATTTTTAATACTCAATGTACGGGAAGTGCATTTTATATTCATTATATCAATCATAATAATAATGATACATAACAATATGCAATATTAATTATATCTGAATATATAGATTTAAAACTATTATTATATAGTTTAGACTATATTATACGTAGGTATCAATGCATAGCCTGTGATCGAATTGTAACTTTGAAGACTCCATCGTAAATGACCATAATTATGACATGCATGTGTAGTGCAACTTGCTCAGTGAGTACAGTGGAACCTCTCTATTACAAACCTCTGAATTGCAGAAACCTCTATAATAAGGACACCATTCTGTGTCCCAGTGTAGTACTGTAGTGTATAAAGTGACCTCTGAATTGAGGACACCTCTGTAATAAGGACTAAAATCAAGGTCCCAAAGTGTCCTTAATGGAGAGGTTCCACTGTACTCGGGGTAAGTGCATACTCCTATTGTAACTGACGAAGACCTTTGCAGTTGAAACGTCTTGCATTTCAACCATCTCAAACTGTTTCAATCTATTTCACTGCTACGTGATCGCTCAAGAAGTAACCGGTTTCCCCTATCAATGCCGTAGCAATCATTAGCCTCTACCAAATTGCATACGTACTCCTGGTTAGTCACAATTTACTGTATATTGACGCACCACCATGTACATTTCAAGATTGTTGACTTCATGAAGAAATGCATCACACAGAATTATCATGGTGATGATAGCGGGTATGACCCACTGTCTGTGGTGGAGATATGTGTGGTTCTTGTGGGACCTGCTGGTTACCACTCAACAGCACATCCTTCAAAGAAGGGCCTTGAGTGTTAGTGAGGTGTAGAGGGGTGAATGAGGGGTGGTGGGGTGAGTGACGAGTGGTGGAGTGAGTGAGGAGGGGTGGAGAGGTGAGTGAGGAGTGGGGGGTGATTTAGGAGTGGAGGGGTGAGGAGTGGAGGGGTTAGTGAGGAGTGGTAGGGTGAGTGAGGAGTGGAGGGGTGAGTGAGGAGTGGATTGATGAGTGAGGAGTGGTGGGGTAAGGTGGGGCGGGGTAAGAGAGGAGTGGATTAGTGAGGAATACAGTCTACAACGGTTGATAAGTTGTCAAGATTGTGACACTGGTGCAGGTGGGAGTGATGGTGGGTGAGACATCCGTGGGAATAACGGTAGTGGAGCTGATGGATGTTGTGTTAGCGGATGGGATCCAGTTAGATGTAACCCCAGTTGGTGTGGTCCTGGTGGATGCACTCCTGGTGGGTGTGGTCCTTGTAGGTGTGGTCCTGGTGGGTGTGGTCCTTGTAGGTGTGGTCCTTGTAGGTGTGGTCCATACGGGGGAACTGCTTGCATCAACGACGGTGGAAATCCTCCCTGTGGACTGGTTGACATTGACGAAAGAACGTTAGCAGGAGGTAAACGAACTTGCCAAGGAGAAGGTGCTACGAACTGCATGGGAGCACCTCCTTCAAATGGTGGCAAAACGTTGGCCACCAGTGGGGTTTGGTAATGATATTCATGAGGTTGAGCAATGCTCGGAATGACGTCAGGTAACTCCACTCTTATTCCTTGCTTCTTTGCTCTCTCAATCACTTGAGGATTGTCTGCCAGCCAGGCGTGGAGGATGTCTTGTCCAGATGCAGCTGGTACCCGAGCTGTCCTTTTGGCTTGCTCTTCAAACAACATCTGACCTGTAAAACGCACACAGTAAATTAAAGATCAAAGCGGACCAATAAACGAAAAAACCCTTGCGATTCGCACCCTTTGTTATATGCCCATTAACACACACAGGAGGAAATAGGGTTTGGCTTTGTGAAGCTGTCGCTCCAATTATGATAAACATTCTTCTAATCATAATATTCGAAGATGCAGACTTTCATGTCACGTACTTTTAAAGCATTCGTAATGTGCTCTTCTTTGTCTCTGATGCGACAGTCCTTGAAAGTGTCTCTTTCGACTTTGAACGTTATCGCTAAAAGATTTGTCGCAAAAATCACAGTAGTACCTTTTCCCCATGATGTTACAGACTCAGGAAAGGCTTTGAATATTATGATATTACTTCGTACACATTCAACCACTGACTGCGATTAAATCGGTCACATTCTTCGAGAGTGACTACTGTCCAAATCCATGCACACAATTAATGATTCCCACCATACATCGAGCGCCATTTTCACATATTTATACTGTATCACAGTAATATGATGCTATATAAAATTTAATCAGTGCTTCCGTATTTGGGATCACATACCCTTAGATGGTTTCGTTGTTAGGATTCATGGCGAAAGAGAACTCGGGTATCATCTTGTAAAGACATAGCCAGTTTTGTTCAAAGCTTTCAAAATGCCCATATGGAAGAGCAAGAAGAAGAAGGTGCCCATCTCGGAGCCTACAGTTGTCAAGAATGGAAATAGAGTTACCGAAGGGAGGTTATCTCCCCTGAGATCACCTCAACAACAACCCGGCGATAGTCGGAATCAGTCTCCTGTCCCTGTACGGGGCTCGCCCCTCAAGGCCTCCATTGTCAGCCAGAAGAAGGAGATGTTCGAAGAAATGGCGAGACGACCGAGCAAGTACTCCAGCCAGTCACCCGCCACTGGTTCTCGACCAACCAGCCAAACCAGCATGGGGGAAGGGACCGGTACATTCAGTCGATACGAGAAATCACCCTATCATCCCAACACGCACTCGTCAGAAACATCTCTAACGTTCAGTTTCGACGACAGCCGGACAAACCTTGCTGAAAAGGAATTTAAAGGGATAGACCTCGAATTGCCTCCGTTAAAACCGTCGGTGAAAGGAAGTGTACGTAAGGTTCTTCTTTCAAGGAAGCCACAAGGTGGGTTCGGGATCAAACTGAGTCTCTCCTCCATTCCGGATCCCACTGCCCCGAACTACTCCAGGATGGGATTTCTGATCGAACCCCGGGGAGACCCCTCCGGTGAAGGAGTTCCCCTAGTGAACGGGGACGTGCTACTCTCTGTCAATGGCACTGCTGTTGAGGGCTTCAAGTACGAGGACGTTGTGGACATCATCAAGTCTTCCGGACAGGCTGTTGAAATCGAAGTGGCCTGCTTGCCCGAGCTGACTGAATTGAACGAGCGAGGAGCACTGGACATCATTGAAGTTAATGAACCTACTGTAGGCGGGACCGCACCTTCGGGATCAGTAAGGGGGCGTGGTGTCACCCAAGGAACACTCAGACGAGCACGCTCGAAACGACAAAAGCAGGAATTCAAGGTGAGTACCAGTGGATGCTAGATGCAGGCATTCTTAGCACCTATGTGCTACTGTTATGTGTCCACCATTTGTGTGTACATCATCATGACGTATTGTGCATATACATACACGAACATGTGCGTATAATGTGTGCATGTACGAATGTACTAACATACGTATGTACATGTGTATGTGTCATCTGGTTTTATGTTACATGAATACAACAAAGTACATATGTACGTACGTAGGTAGTAATGTATCCCAAGTACTGTGCTTGCTTCAGGCAAGTTCGTACATACAAATGTATAGGTACACATGCCATATTTTTACCATACCACCACAGGAATTTTTAGCAGAAATTTTTATCACAAACGACCATCTTGCAGTTTCAATTTCGTGATTTTTACATAAAAGCCTTGTAGTGCCATCTGTAACTTGAAAATTTGCTGTTAAGATTCTCTGGACCAGGAAAAAATGTGAAAATGGTGAAAATGTTACCACTTGAAAATTCCCTGATAAACGGTAGTAGATTCTCAATAGGGAGATAGTGGACCCTTGACAGTGATAGCAGAGTCATGATCATGATATAGCAGACCCCTGATAGTGAGAAAGGGACCCATGATCTATGTGCCTACAGGGGGACCTCTCTATAAAGGACACATTGGGACCAGCTAATTTGTCCACTGTAGAGAGGTTGTCCACTCTTCAGAGGTGAAAAATGTATTAACACTATACGTAGGAAAGTCGACTTTTGGTACCTTAGAATGTGTCCTTTGTAGGGAGGTCATTTCTATGCTGTCCTTTATTAGGAGTGTCCTTTAGTAGAGGTTCCACTGTATCTACATATGTACATACGTACATACGTACAGTGTATACATAGATACATGTGTATGTTTCTCAAACAGCTAGTACATCAGTGAGGTTGTAGCAGGTACATACATGTGTGTGTGCTTATGTATGGGTGTGCTAGAATACATACGTATCTTAAAGTACTACACATTATTGTGTTTAGTGATTTGGCTGTTATGTACGTACGTAAATGTGTACATTGTTGTCACTTTGTGGATGTAAACACACATACTTAAGTACCTAAGTAGCGTCTGAACATAAACTGTTACACTTATGCATAAAGTGGTTATGCACGTGTGTTTGTTGATGCTACTACTGATAAACAGTGTTAAGTGGATATACTCGTACGTTGAGCCCAGTATTTGGAGAGGAATGGTGAGAGGTCTGGAAACCTCTGTAATAAGGACACCATTCTTTGTCCCAGTGTAGTACTGTAGTGTATTGAGGGACCTCTGAATTGAGGAAACCTCTGTAGCAAGGACATAAAAACAAGGTCCTGAAGTGTCCTCAATAGAGAGGTTCCACTGTACTGAACTTTGCAAACTCCTATGTACGTACGGAATACATACAGTTTTTGATGTAAGAATGTACGTACACAACGTACTTACATATGTACGTAATCAACCACTGCTTTATCTGCGTATCACAATTCCCAATGCCAATGTGACATACAAATAGCAATGAATATCCGGTTAACATGCCAAATTCATCAATCCACTATATTTTTGAAAACTACGTAATTGTGGCATATTAATGAGTATTTACTGTATACAATACTTCACGGGCACATTTGTATGTGTGTATATACGTATATAGTGTGTACACAGTGCTGTACATTAATTATCAATACCTGACACCAGTAATCTTGTATCTTGACACACTTTGCAATTTGTATTGGGACACAGTGATAATAATGCTGTCTTGTGTGCATACAGATACGTACGTATGTACATACATACGTGTGTAGGTACGAACGTACATGTGTACCTATGGCTATACATACGTATATACCTACATTGTATGTACGTATGTGTATATGTTGGATACGAATGTGGCACATCCAGTCCACAAATCCCAGCATTCTCTATCACTGCACTACTGTATATGTACGTACGTATGTGTGTACATTATGTACATTAAATGCTCCTGAATCCGAAAGGATTTTCCCAACAACAGTACATTATGTACGTACGTACGTACGTACCTATATTTGTACTTATGTATTTATAATGTTACAATGTTCATATGTATGTACGTGTATATGTATGTACGTACGTACGTACATACGTATATACGTATGTACTCCACTTGTGTATGTATTACAGTATACGTATGTATGTATGCATGTATACATACATTAATGTGTTCCTGTATGTACTGTGTGCTGTTTGAAGTTTAGTGGCTTACAAACCTCCGTAACCGATGATTTTCTGGACCAAGTGTTATAGTGTGTTAGATCACCTACATATGTACCTGATCACCTACGTATGTACCTGATCACCTATGTACCTGCAGTACGTACATACCTATGTATGTACCTACGCACATGCAATATGCATTGTGTGTTTATTTGAAGCAGTTCATTGGTTCAGAGGTGCAGTGGCACAGGTGTTGCTAAGAATTCCTGAGAAGCAAATGCCGTGAAGTGTTGTCTGGTGATTCCCTTGGTAAGATCCTATTGCTGGTGTTGGGAGTACATACGTATGTACGTATGTATGTATACTACCTACACACGAATGCATCTATCATAGATTATCTCTGTGTAGTATAGACATCTTTGGTACAATATAAACAATACGTATGTTCATATGTATGTAAATGTTTTCCAATGGTTTAAAGATATACACACAAATACGTACGTATGTACATATAGGTATGTACGTACGTATATACATTCAGATGTGAGTACGTCTGTATGTACGTACACGTGCCTTTGTATTGCTAATGATCTGTGTTAGGTTCGAAGCAGTCATGCATGCATACATACACACAGCTGCTAGCTGTGGGTTGTGGTTGTAGGTAAGTTATACGAGGGACATTTTGTGGGACTGCGTATGCTGGACTGTGTTTCCCACGGACACAGGTGGCCCATGAGTTTCTAAGCTCAAATAACCTGTTTCCTACTACATATAATATTATAATAGTAAACATTTAGTGCCCCACACACTGAACTTTCCCTAGTTAATAGGAAACGTTTGATACCCCCCACACATATGCACATGTGTGTACGTATGTATGTACCTACGTACTTGGTTTATGTACCATTGAGTGTGTGTATGCACATTGATACGTATGTATGTACGTACTTATTTATGTACTTGTGTGTGGTACATTAGCAGTCATGCATACATCCCATCTCTGATGTACACACATGGGTATTCACATATGTATACACGTGCTGATAAGCAAAAATGTACACATGTACGTATGCATGAATTCAGATGATATTGAGTCAATGCTACCAAAACAGGCATGCTACCCACACACACAGTGAATTCTCGTTAATCCGCCACCACTTTATTCTCAAAACCTTTTAATCCGCCACAATTTCCCAGTACCAATATACGTAATGTACAAGTACCAATGAATATCCAGTTAATCCACCAAACTCGTTAATCAACCATATTCTTTGAAAACAAATTACAGCGGATTAACGAGTTTTCACTGTACATACGTAGATGCCATGGGTGACCTAGTATGGCTGCCCTTTGTGCTCTGTGTTGGTATGAATGGAATCTCTGTAACTCCTCTGACCTCATCTGGTGTGTAGAACTTCTGCAGTCTGACCTCGTGACCATCATTTGCACTGTACAGGGTGCTCTGGGGACAGTTTGTACAGAGTGCTTTGTGTACTATTTGTACGAGTATCATGTGTACAGTTTGTACAGGGTATTTATTGGAAAATTCTAGAGTAAGGTACATATGGACATGCGTATGTCTAATGAACTTCTGCAGTCTGACCTCATGTGACCATCATTTGCACTGTACAGGGTGCTCTGGGGACAGTTTGTACAGGGTGCTTTGTGTATTATTTGTACGGGTGTCATGTGTACAGTTTGTAGGATGTGCTATGAGTACAGTATGTACAGGGTATTTATTGGAAAATTCTAGAGTAAGTTACATACGTGTGTACATATGTACGTACGTACGTATGTCTAGCGAACTTTTGTTGTAGTATCTAATTTTGCTCAGCGACTCATCATCACACCAAGCTCACTGTAACAAGCCCACCATTGTGGCATCCACCATCGTCCAATGCATTATTACAAGCCTTGTCATTATATGCTGTTTGCCGTTATGAAGCGCACCATCACGAAAGTAGAATTGAAGAGTGACATTCTTCACTGCAGTGGCAGAGTATGTATGCCAAAGTAACCTGGTCATTTATGGGAACAGAAATGTTACCATCTCTCAAATTGAAAATGTATGTGTTTTCGGGATCAAGGGTAGAAGTGTCTCAAGTGTTTTACAAAAGGATGTTGATGGTGCAATGTTTCATGGTATCAATTATGTACATAACTACATACTATATGTTCATGGTTACAGCAAAGAAATGTTAACTATGTACCACACATAGTACCTGCATATCATGTACATACGGACATACATGTTGTCTTTTGTGTACGTGTGTGTGTGTGTGTGTGTGTGTGTGTGTGTGTGTGTGTGTTAGTGTGTGTGTGTGTGTTTGATTACACACTGTCATGTTATTCTGTATGCAGCTGCAAACGTGTACCATCATAAACTGTGAACACACACACGTGTATGTGGGATGCGAGGTGTACGATTTCCCACATAACGTGTCATGAATTGGCATCACTTACTAAGTGGACATGGTCTGAGATGAATGATAAGCTCCGTTACAGGACAGGGGGGGGGGGCTCATATCGCCAATGGCAATACTTCCTACTTTGTTTCAACTGAGGTCTCAGTTATCGGATGATGTCAGATCAGGTCATCCCTGTATTTGACCCAGGTGGGGGAGGGGAGGCTGAATCACCACTACTGACACTGGAGCCGATTAAACGTAGAGTGCATTTATATATACAGTGGAACCTCTCTATTAAGGACACTTTGGGACCTTAATTTTAGTCCTTAATACAGAGGTTTCCTCAATTCAGAGGTCATTTTATACACACCAGTACTACACCGGGACAAAGAATGGTGTCCTTATTACAGAGGTTCCACATTTCAGAGGTTTGTAATAGAGAGGTCCCACTGTACACGTATGTACGTAGCTAATATGTTCGGAACCTTCTCCTCGTGAGTTGAGAGGTGTTGGGATATCCACTATAAAAGGAAATGGTTACACACTGTTGACAATTGATAACACATTGGACCACCTACTAGTAACACATGTAAATCATAATTGCGATAATATGATTATCTTTCTCGACATTTATTATCGTGAATCTGATAATGAGTTAAGGATTACCGTACTAAACCCCCTCCCTTGTTACTTACAGAAAATGACCATATGTACGTCTGTTAGTGCTTCTAAACTGACTAAACTGATGTATGTACACATATATTTTGCTCAACACATACGTACGTAACTTTATCAGTTCAATGACTTATTTCCTACTTTCATCAAACTTCACTTTTCAGACTAAGCATGATGTTTCAAATTTTGATCACTATAAGAAAGTTAATATCGCGGTATTATGTAATGTTTTGTGGTATTTGTGATAATGCTGGCTATTATTGGGGTACGAGTTCTACCAGTATCGCACAAGCCTAATGTGCATATGTATGTACGTACATATGTACGTACATGTGTGTATACAATGCATACATACATATGTATGAGTGTGTGAACATGATAGGTTGGTATGTATGTACTGTACGTAATCGTAATTATATTCAAAAGTAATTCACTTGGTGTTTGTGTGGTATTCATGCAGTATTTATTGAGGTAATTGTTAATCCCAAGGTATAATAGCTGCTGCATAGCTGTCATATTGAGCCATTTCCTTACTGAAAATGATGGTCAATTGGATCCCATTCCTGTGTGATTGCTTTCCTTGTACTTTTCTGAGTTCTAAGGGATTGAATTTCTGAATATGTACGTATGTATGCAGTTGTACGTAGGTGGGTACATACATACATATTATGTACTTATGCATACGTATAATGTACATATATCGTATGTCCGAATGTATGTACTCATACTACTGTATGTACGTACGTATGTAAGTTCTGTACATGTGTACATACGTACATACGTACGTATGTACATGTATGTACGTATATAATCTGTAGGTTTCAGGTACGTATGTACATACATATACACATACGTATGTACATCCAGCCTTGCTTATGTACATATATGTAGGTATGTTCACACTCACATGTACTTACATACGTATGTACATGCAGTTTGTTTGAATGGTTTAGTATCTCATGTTGAGTTCAGTATAGGATGAGCATTATAGCATGTACACACATACATACGTACGTATGTACATACTTTATATGCATATAAGTATGTATGTACTGTACATACTCCCCTTGCACTCTGTTCAGGCACGCACAGTGGCGGAGGTGCAGTCTGAGAAGGCCAACGTGGAGTCCAACCGCATGTGGCTCCTGCACAAAGATGGGTACTCTGCAGTGAACATGGTGAACCTTATGCAGCACAACAGATCGAACCTGGCAGTGCAGACCAGTCTGGTGAGGCACCAGGGAAGGGAGACCAAGAGGGTCAAGCTGGAGAACAGGGAAGTCATCGTTGAAGTGGCAGAAGAGGATCTAGAGAAGGTGTGTGTGTGTGTGCGCGTGCATTTGTGTGTGTGTGTGTGTGTGTGTGTGTGTGTGTGTGTGTGCGTGCGTGCATTTGTGTGTGTGTGTGTGTGTGTGTGTGTGTGTGTGTGTGTTTGTGGTGTTATATATGTACAGTACATATGTAAGACTGTAATTATGAATATATGTATGTACGTACATAATAATGCTTGCTGTTATGCCGTGTTCTCCTCTTCAGGCTAATCCTCACAGTCTGGACCAGGTCGAGGATGTAACGGACCTCATCCACCTCAACGAGACCAGTGTGGTCCACGTACTGAGACAGAGGTATGCCAGCAGCTTGATCCACACCTACGCTGGACGGCACATGATGATCATCAACCCAGTGCGACCGCTGGCGTCCTACAGCGATAAGGTGTGTGTACCTGTGGAGTCATTACTCCAGTATACACATACGTACGTGTACCTACGTACATGTGCACATGCTATCATACTTTCCTACATTGTAATGTGATGTCCCTATTCTGGGACTACACTCACAGCATGACTTGGTCAAGTATTTTTGAACATTATGTTGCACAAAGGCACACGTGGACCTGTGTACCTTTGCGCATACATGGACATACGTACACTCACCCACATGCGTGCTTGCATACACACACAGCCTACGCACAATACACACATTCATACGTACATACAAAACACCTTCACACACACACACACACACACACACACACACACACACACACACACACACACACACACACACACACACACACACACACACACACACACACACACACACACACACACACACACACACACACACACACACACACACACATACACACACACACACAACACATATGTACAGCATACACTGCACTTCAACACTCCCCCCACAATACAGGTGCTGGACATGTTCCATGGTGGTCGTAGGGAGGACATGCCCCCTCACATCTTTGCAGTAGCCCAACAAGCCTACACCAGTCTCCTCACAGACCACACAGACCAGGCTATTGTTCTGCTGGGACCCAGTGGAGCTGGGAAGACGTTCAATGCTCGCTACCTGCTGCGATACCTGGCAACAGTGGGATCACATGGTGTGGACACACATGCTATATGTGAGTTAACTGTGTGTGTGTGTGTGTGTGTGTGTGTGTGTGTGTGTGTGTGTGTGTGTGTGTGTGTGTGTGTGTGTGTACTGTGTGTACTGTGTGGATGTGTGGATGTGTCCTATGGAAGTGTGCTTGTGTGTATGGGTGGGTGGGTGTGTACTACATATGCATATTTACTGTACTCCATATGCCAAATACTTCAGTACACATGATCCTTCATTCAGTGTAATTCAAGTTCCTTGTATCCTAGCAACAAAACATTTGATGCTAACCTACTTAAATCACTCCACTGGCTGTAATAGGCTCTATTGAGATGCCTCAAACCTGATCTCAGTCACTTCATTAGAGTATTAATTTCAATCCCAATTATGTACGTAATCGCATTAACCTTAATGTGGTCAACTGGCCTTGAATATGTAACTGGTTGGATCACCACAACTAACATGACATTGTGCACAGTCTATTCTTGATATGTGTGCTTGTAGTGTGACTGTGTCTACCTGTCCACACCAGTGGTTACATGGTCTATTCTTGATATGCGTGCTTGTAGTATCTGCCTGTCCACACCAGTGGTTACACGGTCTATTCTTGATATGCGTGCTTGTAGTATCTGCCTGTCCACACCAGTGGTTACACGGTCTATTCTTGATATGCGTGCTTGTAGTGTGACCCTGTCTACCTGTCCACACCAGTGGTTACATGGTCTATTCTTGATATGTGTGCTTGTAGTGTGACCCTGTCTACCTGTCCACACCAGTGGTTACATGGTCTATTCTTGATATGCGTGCTTGTAGTGTGACTGTGTTTACCTGTCTACACCAGTGGTTACATGGTCTATTCTTGATATGTGTGCTTGTAGTGTGACTGTGTCTACCTGTCCACACCAGTGGTTGTCTAGTGTATACGTGGTGCTAGTAGTCTCTGCTCTGAATATATTATGTACATACATATGAGCATACATACTGTAGTTACTTATGTACGTATGTATGTACATATACTGTATATGCATTACTGTATGGAGTAGTGTAGTGCATACTGTAGGTAGGAACTTTAATGATGAAGTCTTCATTAATTTTGATACGTTTCTTATTGTTCTCTGTTAGTGGAGAAGTTCCAAGCGTCCTTCATTCTCCTTCGATCTTTTGGTTCTGCTGCCACCTACCTCAACCCAGAGTCCACCAGGTTTCATGGGATGTACGTGATGGAGTTTGACGCTCTTGGACACCTTCTGGGAGCTAATGTTAAGGTGACTCTCTCTCTCTCTCTCTCTCTCTCTCTCTGTGTGTGTGTGTGTGTGTGTGTGTGTGTGTGTGTGTGTGTGTGTGTGTGTGTGTGAGTGTGTGTGTGTGTGTGTGTGTGTGTTGTGTGCATGGGTATGTGTGTGTGTGTGTGTGTGTGTGTGTGTGTGCGTGTGCGTGTGTGTGCGTGTGTGTGTGTGTGTCTGCCTGTTTGTGTGTGTGTGTTGTGTGCATGGGTATGTGTGTATGTGTGTGTGGGTACGTGTGTATGTGTATGTACATGCATGTCTGCCTGTGTGTGTGTCCTCATGCATGTTTTTAGTATCAAGAGATGAAGTTGATAACTTGAGCATAATCTTGCATACTCATGTACATAATATGTACATACGTATGTGCCTGTACTATGGGCAATTGTGTGTTTTGTGCAGACCTATTTGCTGGAGAAGGTTCGTGTGGCTCAGAGACCAGTCGGTGAAGGAGTCTTCAACATCTTCCCCAACCTCCTGGTCGGAGCAGATGCCAAACTCAAGTCCGACCTCCAGCTGGACATCCCTGTCAGTGACTCCACCAATGCCTACATCTCAATGGAGCAGTTTCAGGATGTGAGTCTGACCGTTTGTTCAGTATGTGTTACAGTTTATGTATGTACATACGTACATACGTATGTGTTCTCACTCCATATGTATGGTGTTTAATGTGCTACTGTGTACATATGTACCTACCTATGTATGTATGTACATCTAGTAAAGTCTCATTAATCCGCCACAATTCATTTTAAAAAGTGTGGTGGATTAACTGGATATTATATTGGTTTGGGAAATATTGTGGGGAATAAAAAGGATTGGCCAATAAATCGGAGTGGATTAATGGGAACTTACTGTATGTATAGTACCTACGTACGTATGAATGTGTGTGGTGTACGAACAGCCCCTTACGTATTGTCCTCAATCTGGTACTGCCACAGAAGAAACAGAGAGACAGTGCTGCTAAGGTGTGGGCCATTCTCAAGAATTGCATCAGCGTGTTGAACATCACAGCGGAGGAGGAGAAGGCTCTCTGGTCGCTGCTGGCGGCCATCTATCACTTGGGGTTCGCTGGTGTGAAGAAGGGGGAGAAGACCGTCGCGCGTGGTGGGAACCGTTTCATGAACCCTGCCGCCTCCCAACGTGCCGCAGCTGTGCTGGGGATTTCACATGAGGACCTGGCACATTACATCTTTAGTCCCCCACGTGGTGCCTCCATGAGGATATCAGGGATCTTTGGACCCGGCTCCCCGGGGAGTTCCGAGGGTACACCCAGCCCTAGCCCTTCCGGACCTAACGTAACCGCTTCTCCTCTCTTGGGAAGGAGCTCGGGTTGGGATGCTCTGAGCTCCTTTTGTATGGGACTGTATGAACAAGCCTTCAATGCTCTTGTGCTGCTGATTAATAGGTGTGTGTGTGTGTGTGTGTGTGTGTGTGTGTGTGTGTGTGTGTGTGTGTGTGTGTGTGCGTGCGTGTGTGTGTGTGTGTGTGTTTGTGTGCATGTGTGTATTATGTATGCATAACGTGTATGTTGTAGATATTGCTTATACGTACGTATGTACATATGCAAGTGTCTGTATGCATTTAGATACTGTATGTATGCATATGTACGTATACAATACACCATGCTGGTGATAAGGCTGACATGTAAGATTTTCTGTTGAGCCTTGTTCTCCTCTGTACTGCACAGGTCACTCCAACCTGCCCCCAGCTCCAATCCCCCTAAGAAGTACAAGATCTCCATCCTGGATCCTCCCGGTTTTCAGGACATCACACTCAGCGAGTACAGGAAGACGGCCACGTTTGATGAGCTCTGCGACAACTATGCCATGGAAAGGCTTCAGATGCTGTTCCACGACTCAACCTTCACCGCTGAGCAGGACCGCTACATCCAGGAGGAGATACACTGCCACATCCCCGACATAGCTGCCAGTCCTCTACCTGTGATCGATGTCATTGACAGGAGCATCCCAATGGTGAGGTCTCTAGGGTCTTTAGGGATTTCTAGGGATTTCTAGGGATTTTTTACTGTGGTACTAGTGCATACAGTACATACATACATATGTATGTAGTTTATGAAGAAATTCTGAGAGGATTGTATAACATGCATATTACGTAACATGTATAATGTGAATATGTGGAACATACGTACGTATGTGCATACTTTTGTACATGTGTACATATACATGTTTGTTCATTGGTGATATTCTCTCCCTTCCAACAGCGTCGTGGGGGAGAAGTTGATGTCAGCACTGACAAGAGAGGCCTGCTGTGGATTTTGGATGAAGAATCCATCTTCCCCGGTGCGACCGATCAGAGCTTCTTGGAGCGACTCCAGATCTATCATGGGAGAAGCATGGAAGAACACGCTGCATCAGGTACAGACTGTAGCTCAACCTGTGAATGAGCAGTATACGTACGTATGTGTGTGTGTGTGTGTGTGTGTGTGTGTGTGTGTGTGTGTGTGTGTGTGTGTGTGTGTGTGTGTACAATGTACGTTTGTGTATATTCTAAGTGTAGATACATGCGTATGTATGTATAGTATAATTGAATGATGGTTCCTGAACATGTTCAACTTATCCTCTGGGGGTGAATCCTTCTGGATTCTTTGCATGCTTTCAAAAACTCCATTTTGTTGTTATTCTTTATCTATGTACGTACCTGTCAAAAGCACTGTTGGTTTACTGTTATGAGGTGTTGTTATTGCAAACACACTTGTAACTGGAGAGATAGTGGTCCTATTGATCCTGTGTGTATGTGTGCGTGTGCGTGTCTGTGTGTGTCAATTCTGTTTCTGCAATTCTCACATAACATGGTTATGCTTTTGACTTACTTCCAAAACCAAGCCCATCCCACTCTCAATTCCAGTTTAGTTTCCATTCCCATTTACAGATGACTTGGTGACCATTGACAAGGAAAACATCCAGTTTACCATCCGCCATTGTCACAAGTCCTTGCCGATAGCCTATGATGTCAGTGGGTGGGTGAGACAAGCGAGGGATCACCCAGCCTACAGGGTGGTGCCTCAGGTCCTCTCTGAATCTAAAAGGTACGCATACATGCATGTTAGTACTGTACGGATTTACATACATATATGCATGCACTTATACTGTATACTTGCAGATACATATGTGTGTACATACGTATGTACACACATATGGGTTCCTACTTGCAGTATGCGCCTATGTACGTATGTACACACATGTGTAATGTACATACGTATGTCTTACTGTACAGATTTATACAGGTACAGTACGTACATATACGTATACTGTAAAGGAATCTCTCTCTCTGTGTGTGTGTGCTGTGTGTGTGTGTGTGTGTGTGTGTGTGTGCGTGTGTGTTGTGTTTGTGTGTGTGTGTGTGCTGTGTGTGTGTGTGTGTGTGTGTGTGTGTGCGTGTGCGTGTGTGTTGTGTTTGTGTTCTCTGTATGTTCATGTGTGCATACATACATACTATGCAGCCTATTTGTTCACATTCTATCTCACTGACACATACTTATGTACACACAATAACCCTTTCAGTACCACCACAAAGATGTACGTATATTTTACTCACACACACACAGACCCAAACAGACAACTTCAAGTATTTCCTACTTCATACTTACATGTCACACACTTTGCTGTCCTCCTCAAACAGGACCTACATAGCCAGTGTCTTCCAAGGCCGTGGTGTGGCTGCAGCTGCTACCTCTCTCAGTGCGTCCTCCCTCAAGCACGACTCACGACGTCAGAGCATTCAGAAGATGGGGTCACTGTCAGCAGTGGTCACGTCCACTGGAGTGAAGAAGTCCTCAGTCGTCCTCCAGACCAAGTTCCAACTGGTGAGTATGTGTATGGGTTCCCACTTGTGGTATACACCTATGTACATACACATGTACAGTATGTACGTACCATATGTGTAGAAAAGGTTAAATGACAACTACTGTATGCCTATACATACTTATGCATGTGCACATACGTATACATACACATGTACGTACATATTTATATTTGTGTGTACGTACGTATGTGTAGAAGCTAACATTGTATTAGAAGCTAACATTGTATTAGGTGTATATTGGAAGTACATTTGTACTAAGTGGTAGTTATATGTACCACCTCTAGGTTGGCCTGGTGTGATATGCTCATGCATTTGGGTATACTGGGCATATCTTCATATTGGTGTCTTTGAAGTAAATGAAAACACCCTCATAAAGGAATGCAAGCATACGTATGTACATATTGTACATATATGTACATATACATATGTATTTGTACAATACTGTACATATGTATAGTGCTTGTGTACTACATATAGGACGTTGTGCATGTTTTATGAACTGTACGTATGATTTCCTTATTTTTCAGGATTACATCATTGGAGAATTGCGCAATCCCCACCAATGGTTTGTTCACTGTATTCTCCCCCATAATCCTCACAAACTACCTCACGCACTGGCCGGGGGAGATGTAGACAGATCGTCTGTCTATGGACGTCTAGACGTCCCCCTGGTGTCTGCCCAGCTGAAGAGATCAGACATTGTCAAGGCAGCTCGACTGTACAAACAAGGTACTTTACTACATACAGTACATACAGGGGGGCCACTGGACACAAACCCTTAGTGTGAAGGCTCACTTTTACACAGAAAGATTTCCAACTCCCCACACCAACCATATGAATGTGTTATGTCAAGATGAAATTCTGTTAGGGATTGGATACAGATACAAAATTCACTATTTCAATGTTTTGTCCATCCTTATTGAGTGTGGGGATACACTCTTTTGCCTGTAGTAAGGTGGCAAACTACCAGTGTACCTCCACACTATTTTTGAGGGTCCTTTGCCTTCTTCTATAGACAAAAAAGTTGTGTAGTCGACTCTTTTTTCCTAATAAGGATGGACAGAAACATTAAAACATTGTGATTTTTTGCACCTTTTGCTATGATAGAAGTAGTAAGGGGTCCCTTAGAATTGGTGTAGATGTTAGGTTAGAATGCTCACAAGCACAAAGTAACCTAGCACGCTTGAGCACTAGTTACGTGCCTATATAGTTAGGTTCTACTGTATGGTACGACAAGTACTCATGCATGCTTGTGTGTATAGCACACACACGTACGTACATGTACGCATTTATGTACTTATGTACATTCTGTACCTTTGGAAACGTACAATGTCATACATACCATACGTACATTCAACACTTGTGGTATATACTGAGCATGAATATGTGTGTACACTCAAGTATGATATTATACATAATATACATATAATACACTGTCGTATCTCGACTTCGAGATAATGCAATATCAAATGTCAATTGGACGCAATGATTATTAGCCAACAACTCAGGCTACAAAACTAACAATAAGTAGTCAACTGAAGTAGAAGTGCCTGATCAGTGTGTGCATACAGGTATAAGTAAGGAAGCTAAGACAAATCAATCAGTCCATGCAAAAGGTTACAATTAAATCATAAGGCTGAAGGTACACACACTCAAATCACATGCTAAAACAATCTCTATGTAAATCACTTAGTTACTGTCAGGACAACACATACATGTATGTACATATTATACGTACGTATATGTATTGCATAGCAATGTGCATAGAGTGTTCATCTAAAGTTGACCTGTGTATTACGTGTTCTGTTCAGGATACCCGGAGCACATGACTCTCACTGCTTTCAGGAGACGGTACCAGAGCATCATGCCTGTACAGTCCAGGCCCTCTGGTGTGCCCGAGAGAGAGGCTGTGGAGATGATTGTACAGACACTGGAGATGAAGAAGACTTCCTATCGAATCGGACTCAGCCTGATCTTCTTCAGAGCGGGGACATTGAACTCACTGGAACAGATGTTGGAGAGCAAAACTTCTGATGTGATCGGCCTGTTCCAAGCTCGCTGCAGAGGATATTTGGGCAGAAAACAGAAAGAGAAGAACGAGGTGAGAATGTGAGGGTGGAGGGTCCTGTGAGGTGAGAGTGTGAGGGTGGAGGGTCCTGTGAGGTGAGAGTGTGTGGGTGGAAGGTCCTGTGAGGTGAGAATGTGAGGATGGAGGGTCCTGTGAGGTGAGAGTGTGAGGGTGGAGGGTCCTGTGAGGTGAGAGTGTGAGGGTGGAGGGTCCTGTGAGGTGAGAGTGTGAGGGTGGAGGGTCCTGTGAGGCGAGAGTGTGAGAGTGGAGGGTCCTGTGAGGTGAGAGTGTGAGGGTGGGGGGTCCTGTTAGGTGAGAGTGTGAGGGTGGAGGGTCCTGTGAGGGTGGAGGGTCCTGTGAGGTGAGAATGTGAGAGTGGAGGGTCCTGTGAGGTGAGAATGTGAGGGTGGAGGGTCCTGTGAGGTGAGAGTGTGAGAGTGGAGGGTCCTGTGAGGTGAGAGTGTGAGGGTGGAGGGTCCTGTGAGGTGAGAATGTGAGGGTGGAGGGTCCTGTGAGGTGAGAGTGTGAGGGTGGAGGGTCCTGTGAGGTGAGAATGTGTGGGTGGAGGGTCCTGTGAGGTGAAATGTCACCATCCATCATTTTCACAGGTAGCCCACATATATTATTTTCCTTACAACTTCTAGTATATTAAATTGATGATTTTGTTAGTTTGATAGAATTACATTTTATACAACAATTTTGGCAAAACGAATTATCGAAATGGTCAAGCAAAATGGTTTTGATTGGCCAAATGGCTGAGTGAAAGCTAGCTATTTCTGGGCTCTGTACATGGGTTGTTACCTCAGATGAGCACATGTGGGTGTTTGTGAGGTGAGTGTGTATGACTGGTTGCTTCAGATGAGCACATGTGGGTGTTCATGAGGTGAGTGTGTATGACTGGTTGCTTCAGATGAGCACACATGGTTGGCTGTGTGTGTGTGATAAGTGAACTCTGGTGGTTGCTCTTGATTAGGGTACACTTGTGGTTGTGTGTGATTAGTATGCATGGGTGGTGGTGTGAGTTGAGTATGGACATGTGGTAGTGTTGATGTACACACTACCCACACTGGTGATGTCCATTCATGTGGTGCTAGCATGACATGCTGCATGTATTGTGTGCATGTTCAGTACTTGCTGTACACACCACTGTATGCAGTGGAACCTGTGCGAATCCAACCTCCGGAGACACTGGACTAACTGGAATAGCTACTTCTGATCAGAGATCAATATTCCAACCAAAACCAGCACACCCATTTGACTCACCTGCAACTTGAGTTAGCAGACTGCACTCTACAATGTTATATGCACATGATGTGTATGTACGTATATACATATGATTTTATGTATTTATATATGTACATAATTATCTATATTTTGTATGTATGTTATTGAGTATACATTACTGAGTGTTGTACATGTACGTAATTGTTGTACGTATGTCTGTACCTGTACATTATAATTCATGTTATGTGTATTTTAGGTTATCAGTAGAGGTACTGAAGTGTATATGGCGGTATGGTACATTTGTATAGTGTGTACACAGTGCTCCTTCAAAAGGTACAATACACGTGTACAGTGTACGTACGTATGTAATGCATGCACGTGTGCGTTCTCTTTTCTGAGCTGGTCATCAGTAGAGTGTTTATACTTATGTGTTGTTCTTCATTACAGTAGGTATTATGAACAGTATTCAAATCCTTGCATGTATCTTTGTGCCGTTTGATCCACTTGTTCTCAAAGCTGATGTGTGTACATACAGTACGTGTATTGACCTATGTACGTATAATAGTATGGTGATCCTCCACACATTGTCACTATGTACATTAGGAATGCACTCACTTGGTTCAATTCTGAATTACGTATTTCACTACAATGTGTGTAATATATTGCATGCATGTTTTCTTCACTGAGCTGGTCATCAGTAGAGTGTATATATAGTATATGTATTATGGTATTATGAACTGTACTTGACTCTCAAATCCTTGCATATCTTTGTACCTCTGTATCTGTTCCTTCCCCAAACTGATGTGTGTACGTGCAATACATGTGTTGACTTATATTATTTTATAGTGATCCTCCACACATTGTCACTATGTACACGACGAACGCATTCACTTGGTTGACTTTTGAATGATTTGACTACAAAACTACACTCAACTCCAAAACTCCAACATATCCACTACTGCAGTGTGAGGTGAATCCAGTCAGTGAGTGAGGGAGTGAGTATTCAGTGTGTGATGAACTAGTGTGGAGTGAATAAATGGTGTGGTGAATATGGTAGTGATGTAAACTATACAATGTCCACTCTCTACATGTAGTGTGTTGTTAGGTGTGTAGTGTGTGATGTTGGTACTGTCACATCACCCAAATCTCGAGCTGGTCAGTGAGAATATCACTGTACCTGCTACTCCAATACTTGCACCATCTCACTTCCACGTCATCAGAGGATGGAGGCACTTGACGATGGAACCAGCCGTAACGATCACAACATGTGTTACCTGAGGCATGACAGCCCTCCCCATCCCACAGGGGATCCTCCCAGACTACTCGCGTTTTCCATATACCAACAAATCCAGACTCACAATAATAGTTGTTCCCAACAAAGTCAGGGATCCAGGATGGGTTGTAGTCAGATCTTGCACAAGGACAGGCATAGTATGCACTATTATATGTTTCTGACAGTCCAGCAGCATAGGTCCACAGGTGTTGTCGTGGAGTTCCTTTAGTGATGGAGATCCCGTCAACATAGTTGGAGTCAATTGTTCGCTGTCCATTGGAACGATAATGGTAAAATGCAACAGTTTCTCTATAAGAATATCCTCTCACTCTCCCACATACATTGGTGTAGCACCCACTTGTTGGGAACTTCATTGATATGCGAAGCCTCTGTCCAGTGGTTGTTCCACATGCTGTCTGGTTGGTTGTGGTGTTGGTGAAGGTACGGAGACCAGATGGACAGGGATGGCCTAGAGTAGTGTCAAAGTAGGCAATTCTTCTCCACTTGTCACTGGTAATCCCACACAGTGTAACACAATCTCTGATATTCCTAGCTTCCAGGGAATGAAGGCGAGCACTCAATACTTTGTTAGCCTCCACCAACTCAGCTATTATTGACTCATTGAGTTTGTTAGCAACATTGTCAATTACGCGATCGAATTCATCTTCAGTGAGTACAGCATCTCCTTGCTCACCTTGAGGACCTTGTGGTCCAGGAAGACCATCCCGACCATGGTAGCCTTGGGGACCTTGTGGACCAACAAGACCTTGTCTCCCAGGAGCACCTTTCTGTCCTTTACTTCCTACTTCTCCTGTGAGTCCATTTGGTCCTATGGGCCCAGTGTCTCCTCGAACACCCTTCTCACCTTGCGCTCCACGATCTCCCTTCATTCCTGTCTCTCCTTGTGCTCCTGTGGGACCTTGTGGTCCCCTGGGACCCTCAGGACCTGGAGTACCTCGTACATCCAGCACTAGACTAACATTTCCCCCTGGGGTGTCTACACATTGTCTGTCATCGTTAGTGTTCTGCGAATCAGTCTTGTCAGCAAGACAGACAACCACCACCACGAACAGGACAATTCTGCACACACTGGACAACATTTCAGTTAGTACGACGTTCCTACTGGATGTAGTATCTGATCCTGTTGGTATCACTTGTAGTCCACAACTTGTAAGAGTGAAGTTGATATCCCAAGTCAGTAACTGCAGTACTTGTGGGTTAACCTATACTGTATGTACTGTTATGTACTAGATACCACTAGATATCCTGAAGATATCCTGAAGTATCCTGAGATATCCTGAAGGTATCCAGAGATCCTTAGTGTTTTGTTAGAGTATATTGTTACACTAGTTATGTATGACAGTATGCCCATGTATAGAATGTAAAGTATTGTATTTTTCGAGGTCAAGGTTTTCTGTTTGTTTATACGTTGTTGACCACAGGAGTGTGATTATGTACAAATGTACTTTGCACCCTCACTTGTCTGAACCATGGGGACTGTGCACACACAGTCCCCATGGTTCAGACAAGCTACTTCCATATACACACGTGTGTATATAGAAGTGTTCGGATAACTGAAGCCATGTAGAATAACCCCATTACTCACCAATAGATAATGGTCATGCAATTATGGTACTTTTGTGGTATTGTGAAAATAGTCTATAATGTTCAAGTAACCGAGCTGGTCATTAGTAGTGTGTGTGTGTGTGTGTGTGTGGGTGGGTGGGTGTGGGTGTTTGTGAGGTGTGTATGACTGGTTGCTTCAGATGAGCACACATGGTTGGCTGTGTGTGTGTGATAAGTGTACTCTGGTGGTTGCTCTTGAAAAGGGTACACTTGTGGTTGTGTGTGATTAGTATGTATGGGTGGTAGTATGAGTTGAGTATGGACATGTGGTAGTGTGAGTTGAGTATGGGCATGTGGTAGTGTGAGTTGAGTATGGGCATGTGGTAGTGTGAGTTGAGTATGAACATGTGGTAGTGTGGGTTGAGTACGGACATGTGGTAGTGTGGGTTGAGTACGGACATGTGGTTGTGTGAGTTGAATATGGGCATGTGGTAGTGTTGATGTACATACTACCCACACTGGTGATGTCCATTCATGTACTGCTAGCATGACATGCTGCATGTATTGTGTACATGTTCAGTACTTGTTGCACACACACACCACTGTATGCAGTGGAACCTGTGTGATTCCAACCTCCAGAGAAACTGAAATAACTGCTTCTGATCAGAGATCAATATTCCAACCTAGAGATTGCCCAGACTAGTACACCTATTTGATTCACCTGAAACTTGAGTTAGAAGATTTGATTAATTTAGGCTCTGCTATGATTATATGCACCAATGTACATGTATATGTATAAGTATGTACAATATGTATGTATTTGTTTATGAATCTGCATTACTGAGTGTTGTACATTTAGTCAATGTACCTGTATATTGCAATTTATGTACTGTAGGTAATCAGTAGAGTTAATGTATGCTATATATATATATATATATATATATATATATATATATATATATATATACGTAGTATACAGTGTGTACATAGCCCTACTTAAAAAGGTGTAATACACATGCATGTATGTATTGCATACATGTGTATATTTCCTTCACTGAGCTGGTCATCAGTAGAGTGTGTATATAGTATAATATTTATTATGGTATTATGACCTGTACTTGACTCTCAAATCCTTGAATATCTTTGTACCTGTGTATCTGTTCCTTCCCCAAACTGATGTGTGTACATGCAATACGTGTGTTGACTTATATAGTGATCCTCCACACATTGTCACTATGTACACGACGAACGCATTCACTTGGTTGACTTTTGAATGATTTGACTACAAAACTACACTCAACTCCAAAACTCCAACATGTCCACTACTGCAGTGTGAGGTGAATCCAGTCAGTGAGTAAGGGAGTGAGTAGCTAGTGTGTGATGAACTAGTGTGGAGTGAATGAGTGGTGTGGTGAATATGGTAGTGCTGCAAACTACACAATGTCCACTCTCTACATGTAGTGTGTTGTTAGGTGTGTAGTGTGTGATGTTTGTACTGTCACATCACCCAAATCTCCAGCTGGTCAGTGAGAATATCACTGGCAGCGCTGCCGTAATACTTGCACCATCTCACTTCCACGTCATCAGAGGATGGCCGCACTTGACGATGGAACCAGCCGTAACGATCACAACATCTGTTACCTGAGGCATGACAGCCCTGCCCATCCCACAAGAGATCCTCCCAGGCTATTCTAGCTGCAAAAACACCAGCAAATCCAGACTCACAATAATAGTTGTTCCCAACAAAGTCAGGGATCCAGGATGGGTTGTAGTTAGATCTTGCACAAGGACAGGCCCATTCTGTACTATGAGACGTTTCTGAGAATCCACCAACATATGTCCACAGGTGTTGTCGTGGACTTCCTTTAGTGACAGAGATACCGTCAACATAGTTAGAGTCAATTGTGCGCTGTCCATAGGACAGATAAGGCAAGAACGCATACAACTGATTAAATCCATACCCCCTCACTCTCCCACATACATTGGTGTAGCTCCCTCCTGTTGGGAACTTCATTGATATGCAGGCACGTCCCCCACTGGTTGTTCCACATGCTCTCTGGCTGGTTGTGGTGTTGGTGAAGGTATGGAGACCAGATGGACAGGGATGGCCTAGAGTAGTGTCAAAGTAGGCAATTCTTCTCCACTTGTCACTGGTAATCCCACACAGTGTTACACAATCTGTGATATTCCTACCTTCCAGGGAATAAAGGCGAGCACTCAATACTTTGTTAGCCTCCACCAACTCAGCTATGATGGACTCATTGAGTTTGTTAGCAACATTGTCAACTACACGATCAAATTCTTCTTTAGTGAGTACGGTATCTCCTTGTTCACCTTGAGGACCTTGTGGACCAGGAAGACCATCCCGACCATGGTAGCCTTGGGGACCTTGTGGACCAACGAGACCTTGTCTCCCAGGAGCACCTTTCTGTCCTTTACTTCCTACTTCTCCTGTGAGTCCATTTGGTCCTATGGGTCCAGTGTCTCCTTGAACACCCTTCTCACCTTGTGCTCCACGATCTCCCTTCATTCCTGCCTCTCCTTGTGCTCCTCTGTACCCTCGTGGTCCCCTGGGACCCTCAGGACCTGGAGTACCTCGTACATCCAGCACTAGACTAACATTTCCCCCTGGACTGTCTACACATTGTCTGTCATCGTTAGTGTTCTGCGAATCAGTCTTGTCAGCAAGACAGACAACCACCACCACAAACAGGACAATTCTGCACACACTGGACAACATTTCAGTTAGTACGACGTTCCTACTGGATGTAGTATCTGATCCTGTTGGTATCACTTGTAGTCCACAACTTGTAAGAGTGAAGTTGATATCCCAAGTCAGTGACTGCAGTACTTGTGGGTTAACCTATACTGTATGTACTGTTATGTACTAGATATCACCAGATATCCTGAAGATATCCTGAGATATCCTGAGTGGTATTCCAGTATATTGCAGCTCCATGTAGTTGTTATTGTACTGTATGTCCCTATATAGAATGTACTGCATGATATTGTTGTGGGTGAGGTGGTGTGATGGTGCTATGTATGTGCTGCTTATCTCATGATGAAGCCCTACATATGTAGCTAATTCACTGCCCTGTGCACTGACCACAAAGTGTACAAACAACATTCAATGGAGTGTGCAGCTGTGTGCCACGTTCAACATCCTTAGTAATAAGCACACCCCAGTTTTTTTCCTAGGTGGAAATTGAATCCAACAACACTACTGTGGCCTTTTAAAAGAAATAGCAGTGATTCTATTTGATTTAGAAGCTTTCTGGAGTATGTTATGTACACTGTATATTAAAATCTGACACAACATTATCATAGCTAAACAACAAGTTGATAGGCAATTAATTAATGGACAAAACTTAATAGCAATAAACTGTCATGAGAAGTATTCAAGTATCGTGGATATTTGCACACTTTGTACTTTGATCCGCCCCCACATAACATACCACGTGTAGTTGTATTGTACACTTTGTATAGTGTGTGTATCAGTGAACAAGAGACTGTTGTGTGCACCTAGTGAGGAATCTACAGTGTTACATATTGTACATACAGTCCATTTGTGGTTGAGTGTGTATGGGAGATCTGTTGTGGCACTACAACCATTAGCACTTAACATTGTGTGTACCATTTGAAGGAGTACAGCACTGTTAAGGATGAATGTCATCACTATCCGATGTAGTCAACAAGTACCACACGTACGTGGACCTACACTATGAGCTAGTGTCCACTAATGTATCACCACTACACTAGAAGTGCTGTGTGTATGTGATACCTCATAGATTGGTATATTGTGGATGTGTTCATAATATGTGTGCCTACAGTATGTGCGTATTTATGTATGTAACGTATGTACATATGGGTCATTGAAAATAGAAAGGGTCGACCCAAAGGGTGATTTTCTTGAAAGTGGACTCAATGGTGTAGCAGTGTACTGATATATGCAGACATTGTCTTGATGCATCTTTCTGTTTAAAAATACTATCATCCTTATCAGGTGATCCTATAAGGAGTGGGGGAGGCTACACTAGTGATTACATTGTGCTGACCTAGCCAATATCATGAGTAACTGTGTATACTATAGGACACCTTAACCCTTAAACGTTTATAAGCCAGATATCTGGTGCGACCCCCGAACGTTCACATTGCGAAAGTTTCTCCGATTATATTGATTCCTTCCATATAGGCCTATATTGTCTTCATATGTAAATTTGTATGATAAGAATGTGATACGTTCTGTATAAAAGAAGATACAAGACAACAAAAATGAATGTTATCCTGGTTATACGAGAATTCTCCAATGGATTATGGAAATTTGATTAGTATACGTACCTAACAAAAATGGCTGCCGAGCGAACTTCTGGTTTGGAGCCGGAAAAAAACATGGACATAACGGCTAATAGTCTTTCTAAAGAACGAATGTCTTCTAACTAAAACGAAAGTCGATTTTATAGAACAAATATGGCGGAAAGAATGTTGTCTACTTCAAAAACCATGTGCGCCAGAAATCTGGCTTAAAAACGTTTACAGTCTAATTTTTCACCGGAAACGCAAACGTTTAAGGGTTAAACAAAACTCACATGACAATAAATTATATTCATATATATGACCTACTTGCTGGTGGTCCAATAACAGGGGTAAAAGTGTATATATACAAGAGTACAAGGGGAGGAGAGCTCAAAGTTCAATGATATTCACAGTTTATTAGAGCCTGCACTTGTCAGGTTCTAATAAACTGTGAATGTCATTGAGTACACTTTTACCCCTGTTATTGGACCACCAGCAAGTAGGTCATATATATGAATATAATTTATTGTCATGTGAGTTTTGTTTAAGGTGTCCTATAGTATGCACAGTTACTCATGATATTTGTTAGGTCAGCACAATGTAATCACTAGTGTAGCTTCCCATTGTATACATTGTATACATGTCCTTCAATGAGCTGGTCATCAGTAGAGTGTGTATATAGTATATGTATTATGGTATTATGAACCGTACTTGACTCTCAAATCCTTGCTTATCTTTGTACCTGTATATCTGTTCCTTCCCCAAACATGCAATATGTGTGTTGACTTATATAGTGATCCTCCACACATTGTCACTATGTACACGACAAACACATTCATTTGGTTGACTTTTGAATGATTTGACTACAAAACTACACTCAACTCCAAAACTCCAACATGTCCACTACTGCAGTGTGAGGTGAATCCAGTCAGTGAGTGAGGGAGTGAGTATTCAGTGTGTGATGAACTAGTGTGGAGTGAATGAATGGTGTGGTGAATATGGTAGTGATGCAAACTACACAATGTCCACTCTCTACATGTAGTGTGTTGTTAGGTGTGTAGTGTGTGATGTTTGTACTGTCACATCACCCAAATCTCCAGTTGGTCAGTGAGAATATCTCTGTCAACTTTTAAAAATGTGCATCTCACTTCCACATCATCAGAGGATGGAGGCACTTGACGATGGAACCAGCCGTAACGATCACAACATCTGTTACCTGAGGCATGACAGCCCTCCCCATCCCACAGGGGATCCTCCCAGGCTACTCTGTTTGCCTGTCTACCAACAAATCCAGACTCACAATAATAGTTGTTCCCAACAAAGTCAGGGATCCAGGATGAGTTGTAGCCAGATCTTGCACAAGGACAGGCATAGTGTGCACTATTAAATGTTTCTGACAGTCCAGCAACATAGGTCCACAGGTGTTGTCGTGGACTTCCTTTAGTGATGGAGATCCCTTCAGCATAGTCAAGGTCAATTGCATGCCGTCCATGAAAGATGGAATGGGAAAATGCAATTATATCACCATATTGATACCCCCTCACTCTCCCGCACACATTGGTGTAGCTCCCACCTGTTGGGAACTTCATTGATATGCGAAGCCTCTGTCCAGGGGGTGTTCTACAAGCTGTCTGGTTAGTTGTGGTGTTGGTGAAGGTACGGAGACCAGATGGACAGGGATGGCCTAGAGTAGTGTCAAAGTAGGCAATTCTTCTCCACTTGTTACTGGTGATATTACACAATGTGAATGGATTTTGTTGTTCCAGAATGTGAACTTGCTTTTTTAGTTTATGCACTGTATCATTTAGTGTGTGTACAATACTGTTCAAACCTGTATTTGTCTCTAACAGGTCAGCTATTATGGACTCATTGAGTTTGTTAATAACGTTGTCAATTACACGATCGAATTCATCTTCAGTGAGTACAGTATCTCCTTGTTCACCTTGAGGACCTTGTGGGCCAGGAAGACCATCCCTACCATGGTAGCCTTGGGGACCTTGTGGACCAACGAGACCTTGTCTCCCAGGAGCACCTTTCTGTCCTTTACTTCCTACTTCTCCTGTGAGTCCATTTGGTCCTATGGGTCCGGTATCTCCTCGAACACCCTTCTCACCTTGTACTCCACGATCTCCCTGCACCCCCTTATCTCCTTTGTTCCCATTGGGACCCCGTACCCCTCTGGAACCCTTTGGACCAGGAATACCCTGTACATCAACGCTGAGACTAACAGATCCTGTTGGATTGCCTATACATTGTCTCTCACTCTGTGAGACAGTGTTGTCAGCAAGACAGACAACCACCACCACGAACAGGACAATTCTGCACACACTGGACAACATTTCAGTTAGTACAACGTTCCTACTGGATGTAGTATCTGATCCTGTTGGTATCAC
This sequence comes from Chondrilla cf. caribensis, assembly GCA_964020155.1. Lineage (NCBI taxonomy): Eukaryota > Metazoa > Porifera > Demospongiae > Chondrillida > Chondrillidae > Chondrilla > Chondrilla cf. caribensis. Next base: position 1,177,770 of record OZ026548.1, read on the forward strand.
TTGTAGTCCACAACTTGTAAGAGTGAAGTTGATATCCCGAGTCAGTGACTACAGTACTTGTGGGTTAACCTATACTGTATGTACTGTTATGTACTAGATACCACCAGATATCCTGAAGATATCCTGAAGGTATCCTGAAGATATCCTGAAGGTATTCGGAAGGTATCCTGAAGATATCCAGAGATCCTGAGTACCTTATATGCAATAGTTACATATGTACTGTACTGTATTCTGAAGGTATCCAGAGATCCTAAGTGTTTTTGTTACAATATATGCAATAGTTACATATGTACTGTACTGTATGTCCATATATGGAATGTGAAATATTGTATTTTTAAGGATTTTTGTTTATGCACTACCTGTTGACCACAGGAGTATGATTATGCACTCTACACCCCCACTTGTCTGAACCCCTGTGGATTGTGTGTGTAGAAGTGTTCGGAGAACTGAAGCCATGTAGAATAACACCTTACTTACCAATAGATAATGGTCAAACAATTATGGTACTTATGTGGTATTGTGAAAATAGTCCATAATGTTCTAGTAGCTGAGCTGGCCTATAGTAGTGTGTGTATATGCACAGTATGTGGTATGCTCCTTCATAAGGTGATATGAACAGTACTTTAATCCTGGCATATCTTGTACAGTATATCTACCTCTTCCCTCAAGAGCTGATGTGTGTGCATACCAATAGTACATGTGTTGACTTATATAGTGATCCTCCACACATTGTCACTATGTATACAACAAACACATTCACTTGGTTCACTTTTTAATGATTTGACTACAAAACTACACTCAACTCCAAAACTCCAACATGTCCACTACTGCAGTGTGAGGTGAATCCAGTCAGTGAGTGAGGGAGTGAGTATTCAGTGTGTGATGAACTAGTGTGGAGTGAATGAATGGTGTGGTGAATATGGTACTGATGCAAACTACACAATGTCCACTCTCTACATATAGTGTGTTGTTAGGTGTGTAGTGTGTGTGATGTTGGTACTGTCACATCACCCAAATCTCAAGCTGGTCAGTTAGCAGTTCACTGTATGTGCCCCAATACTTGCACCATCTCACTTCCACGTCATCAGAGGATGGAGGCACTTGACGATGGAACCAGCCGTAACGATCACAACATGTGTTACCTGAGGCATGACAGCCCTCCCCATCCCACAGGGGATCCTCCCAGGCTACTCTAGGTGCATCAACACCAACGAATCCAGACTCACAATAATAGTTGTTCCCAACAAAGTCAGGTATCAAGGATGGGTTGTAGTCAGATCTTGCACAAGGACAGGCAAAGACATCACTATTAAATGTTTCTGACAGTCCAGCAGCATAGGTCCACAGGTGTTGTCGTGGAGTTCCTTTAGTGATGGAGATGCCGTCAACATAGTTGGAGTCAATGGTTCGCTGTCCATTGAAACGATAATGGTAAAATGCACCAAGTTCATCATATGAATATCCTCTCACTCTCCCGCATACATTGGTGTAGTTCCCACCTGTTGGGAACTTCATTGATATACGAACAAGTGCCTTAGTGGTTGTTCCACATGCTCTCTGGTTGGTTGTGGTGTTGGTGAAGGTACGGAGACCAGATGGACAGGGATGGCCTAGAGTAGTGTCAAAGTAGGCAATTCTTCTCCACTTGTCACTGGTAATGTTGCATAGTGTTGTCATATTCCTAGCTTCCAGGGAATGAAGGCGAGCACTCAATGCTTTGTTAGCCTCCACCAACTCAGCTATGATGGACTCATTGAGTTTGTTAGTAACATTGTCAACTACACGATTGAATTCATCTTCAGTGAGTACAGTGTCTCCTTGTTCACCTTGAGGACCTTGTGGACCGGTAAGACCAGCTGGACCAGTGGGACCTGGAGGACCACCTGGACCCGGGTGACCGTGCAGACCTTGTGGACCTTGTGGACCGGGACGTCCAGCTGGACCAGTGGGGCCAAGGAGGCCTTGTCTCCCAGGAGCACCTTTCTGTCCTTTACTTCCTACTTTTCCTGTGAGTCCATTTGGTCCTATGGGCCCAGTGTCTCCTTGAACACCCTTCTCACCTTGCACTCCGGGATCTCCCTTCATTCCTGTCTCTCCTTGTTTTCCTCTGTACCCTCGTGGTCCCCTGGGACCCTCAGGACCTGGAGTACCTCGTACATCCAGCACTAGACTAACATTTCCCCCTGGGGTGTCTACACATTGTCTGTCACTTGGGGAGGCATTTTGGGCAACGGTCTTGCTGGCAAGACAGAAAGCCAGCAATGCAAACAGTAGTATTCTGCTCTTCATCTGACCTTCAGCAAATGTCTGGTGTCCCAATATGACAAAAAGTGACTTGCAGCCTTCTCTAACTGGTCACTTTGTACTGGTTCCACAGCTACAATGCAGCACTGGTGGAATTTCACTGCTTTTTGTAGTGTCAACTATTGACATGTTTGTTTGCATTTGACATGCATATGATGTTTGCAAGTGTAAACTGCATTTTCCACAGGTGTAGTTGGGACGGGTCACAAAACAAAGGGTACATGGTATCGTGTAGCTCAAATGTACTCCTCCACCATTCTGCCTGATAATCTCACAAACACTTGTGGCATGACATTTATCAACTGTCCAAATGAACTACATCCAGTCTTTTTCATCCGTCACTACATCTGTTGTCACCTTTCCACTTGTTCTCCCATCACCTTTTCCACCCATCACCACCTTCACTATCAACATTCACACTCTTCGCCATCAAGGCCTTCACCTCCCTGTCTTCTGTTTGTGTGGCCAACACCATCTTCACATAAAGTCACAGTCAGGACTACTGTTATCTTACACTATCTCCACTGATTCAATGTATAGCAGAAAATGTGGCTGTTTGGCCCTGAATTGTGCTATTTCTCCCCAAATTTGGTCGTTTAATCACAAAATTCGACTGTTTGGTCCCAAATGTAGCCATTTACCCCTAAACATGGCTATTTTACCCCCGTTGTGGCTGTTCAACCTTCAAATTTGGCTGTTTGTCCCAAATGTAGCTTTTGGTCTCAAATTGGCATTTTAGTCCGCAATTTGGCTGTTTGCCCTCAAAAATAGTGCAGTCAAGTCAAGTATTAAACATTTATGATGACCACCATCTCTCTCCACCCCTCTCCTCACCCAGATGACCCACATGGCTGTTCGGATCATCCAGAGCAACGTGAGGGCATACCTCACTCTTAGAGACTTCCGATGGTGGAAGCTGATCAACCAGTTGAAACCAGTCTTGGCCATCAGAAAGACAGAGGAAGAAAGACAGGAGCTAGAGGTAAGATCAGGAAGTGATGATGTCACTTCCTGTTTATTGCACATGTTTCAATTTGTTTACTTTCTCACTTGTTTGTGTGTTTCATGCAGTCTCAACTCGACACTTTGAGAAAGAAATTTGAAGCAGTTGAAAATGAACGAGACCACCTCAGGGAAAATGAGCGAGTGATGGAGGAGAAGGTTTGTGCGCATGAGTTTGACAACCGCACACACTACACGCCTACATGCAATGCAGCATAACAACTGTGAAACCTATGTTAGTGTGAGCAGTGTATCTACACACACACACACACACACACACACACACACACACACACACACACACACACACACACCACACACGCACAAACACACATACTTACACACATACACACACTAGTTAAGTTTGCAACAGTATATTCACATCTACCTTCTTTGATACTTGAATAGTTGTCAAATGTGAGTGCCAGGCTGGAGGAGGAGATTTCTGCTTCCTCTAACGCCAACATGATGTTTGAACAGGAACAACTCAACAGCAGAGAAGTGAAGGAGAAGTTGGATGAGCTCCAGGTATGTGCCCTGTGCTGTAAGATGGACCACATGTAGTGCATGTAGTACATGTAGTCTGTACTTCAAGATGGACCAACATGTAGTGCATGTAGTGAATGTAGTACAACTAGTGTGTACTCTAAGATTGACCATCATGTAGTGCATGTAGTCTGTACTGGAAGATGGACCAACATGTATGTGGTGCACATAGTGCATGTTGTACATTTAGTACACATGCAGACATACTATGTAGCCTGTAGTACAGATAGGAGTACCCAGCCAGTGGATATCGTTCACATTCAACTTACCCACGCCCACCCACATACAAACATGCACATACAAGTGAAGGGTTCACTGACAGTTGGTAGGACCTCTGTGACCAATACAGGGTTGGCTCATTAGAACATGCCCACCCATCCCAAGTATTAGTGTGTATACACATGTACCTACAGTACACACATCTACATACACACTGTACATATCTAGGTATATCTATGTATATACATATGATATGTACACATTCTGGTACCTATGTATGTACATATACATATGTAGGTAGGTATATCTATAATATGAAATGTACACATTCTGGTACCTACATACAGTACATATATCCCTGCCTACCTACTAACCTATGCTGTGTGACTGATGCTGTCTGTGTGTAGATTCAAGTCTTGCAACTCAACAAGGAGAACGAAGACCTTCGTGTCGAAGTGGCCCAAATCAACATCCTCCATCGCATCCAGCAGTCGGAAACTGGAGAAGACGCAGTGGAGGACACTGAGGAGAACTCCATCTTGTTGGAGAAGTACCGGAGAGCACAGAGAGAGATAGAGTCTCTGAAGTTGAAGGTCTCCAGCGAACATGAGGAAGAGATTGAAATGTTGCAGAATACCAAAAGAAACCTTGATAAGAAAGTGAGTGTTTGGTGTTTGGGAGGAGATGGATCAACTTCTCCGCACCCTAACTTGGGTTACATTGCGTACACACACAGACAGACAGACACACACATACACATGCACACACCACACACACACACACACACACACACACACACACACACACACACTCACCACACACACAGATGGATACACACACACACACACACACACACACACACACACACACACACACACACACACACACACACACACACACACACACACACACACACACACACACACACACACTAACACAAAACACATTCACACAGACACACACAGGATACTCAACTATTGTTAATGCTCACAACATTCAGGTTTTGGAACAGGAAGGAGAGATCGATGATCTGCGACGTACCCTCAACCAACTGAGGAAGAAACTGACCAAGCAAGCCTCGGAAATGAACGACCTGCAGCTCATCCTGGAGAACCAGCAGTCCAGGAATGAGGACCTGGAGAAGAAGCAGAGGAAGTTTGACACAGAGCTGAGTGCTGCCAAGGAAGAAGCAGCAAAGGAGAAAGAGGAGAGGGAGAGAATCCTGAAGGAGAAGGACAGTTTGCAGTCCCAGCTGCTCAACAAGGAGGGAGAAATGAGAGTGAGTGGCATTATGTGACCTGTTGCTGATGTGTACAGAATATGTACATTGCTCACACATGTACGTTTGTACTGTACAGGGGGTGGTATGATGTGCTGTACATACGTACGTACATACATACGTACATACATGTAACATGTTAATGTTACGTACCCTACACACATGTGTTTCTGTATCCTCCGTGACCACTGGTGTATACCTCTGTATGTAGTACTGAGGCCTATAATACAGAACGTATATGCGCGCGCGCACACACACACACACACTGATGATGACGCTGATGGTCCACACCCATAACTGGGAAGACCTGGTGTTGTCATGGAAACTCTACACCTGTTTTGTCTTGCAGAGAATGAAAGATGAATTGCACAAGACCAAGAACGAAAGGGACGAGCTACGATCTGAGTACGATGAACTGACCTCCAAAAGTGCCAGTGAATCAGAGGTTAGTGGAAATGTGTTGGAGACTGACAGTGTGTATTTGTACTATCTACATACACATATACGTGCTGTACTGTGTGTATATGTAATGCCTTCAGTCCACACACATCTTGTATTCCTTGTGTAATACCTGCCACATATTTATGTACTGCACATATGCACATATACGTACATACTGTACGGTATGCTACTGTATGTGTATGTGAAGCCTACAGCACTCATACTGTACATGCTGTGTGACTAGTGCTGGCTGGATCTGGTTGTTGTAGATGGCCTCCTTGAAGAGCTTGAAGCGAGAGCTGGAATCAAAGATAGAAGAACTGGAGGATGAACTTGATGATGCCAATGTGAGAATGGAAACACTGGAGCAGGTATGTACAGTAGATGTTGGACAGTGTGTGATGTGGTATATGTTCTGTGGCTGTTGTGCACGCACACGCACACACACACACACACACACACACACACACACACACACACACACACACACACACACACACACACACACACACACACACACACACACACACACACACACACACACACACACACACACACACACACACACACACACACACACACACACACACACACACACACACACACACACACACACACACACACACACACACAGACACACATACACACACAGGTACTGGTTCTGTACATACTGTAGGTCAAGTCAAGGTTGGAGCTCAGTCACCAAACGATGAAGAACAATCTGCAGAAGGAGTTGGATGCTCGGGATGAAGAGCTGGAGAAAATGAGGTCCACCATGAACAAGAGAGTCCGATCCTTGGAGACACAACTGGAAGAGGAACATTCAGAGAAGCAGTCTGCATTGAAGGTTAGCCAGTCACCGAGAGCCCAGTATGTGTAGACTGTGCATTGGCTTATGTACAGAACTTTGATATCATGATTGTGGATACATTCGTGTATGGACATATTTCATACATGTGTGTCCATAACCACAAATACATACATAGGTATGTATATACCTGGTGCATGTATGTATATACAGTACATACATATCTTATATTTATATACATACATACTCTCCTATATATGTGTGTATATGTATGTACAGTGTGTACATGCCTCATGTATGTACCACATTCACTGCATTGCTCTACAGGACAAGCAGCATCTTGAAATCCAGTTGTCCGAGCTCCAGAGTACCATGCTGGATGCCGCAGAGGAGCACAAACTCAAAAAGCAGATCAAGAAGCAGCGTGCACTCATCAAGGACCTCCAACAGGAAGTGGAGTACACCAAGGAGAGTGGACGTCAGTCCTCCACCATGAGAGCCCTCCGACACAAACTGGAGGAGAAGGAGGACATCGAGAACTCCTTGAACAAGACAATCAAGAAACTCCAGATTGAACTCTCTGAAACACAAGAGCTTGGAGAAGAGACTGAAAGGAAGAAGGCTGAACTGGAAGGAAAGCTCTCCGAAGTCAATAGACTGAAGAATGAGCTTGAGCTTCGACTGGAGGAGGACCAGGACGAGATTGAGGACCTGATGCAGAAACAGCGCCACCAGTCCAACCAGGTGAGGGAAATGAGGAGGATATCCCTTCAATTTATAGTGGAGGATCTGAGCCTAGCCACATTTACTGGAATGAGGGTTTTAAACCACATTCTCCACTCAAAGATAGTCCCATTAATTTCTTTATTTACGTGTTGAATGAGAGTGTGTCTACTTACAGTCAACCAGTTCATCTCATAATTGGTGGATTTGTTAGTTATTTGTAACCTCTCAATCTGCAGATCAACCAGTTGGAGCGTCAGTTGATGGAGTCCAACATGCAGGTTGCCGAGCTGGAGGACAGCAAGGAGAAACTGGACCACTTGGTGAGTGAGCTCAGATCTCGCATATCGGACCCAGGACCAGGGGCCCAAGGTGGGGTCTGAAGTGGCAGAACTGAGGATCAAGGAACTACAGCAGAAGCTTGACCTGGAGGGCACCACCAAGAGGAGACTGGAAGTAAGTGGGTGTGTTTAGTGGGTGTGTTCAGGTGTATGTTTTGTGCTCTGTATGTAGTTGTTTGTGGTAGATAGCTAATGAGCATGGTCAGTGGGTGTGGTCAGTGGGTGTGTCCAGGTGGTATTTGGTACTTTTGCATGCAGTTGTTTGTGGTAGGTGGTAAGTGGGCATGCTAAGTGGGTGTGTCCGGGGGATTGGTGGTGGGCAGTTCTGAGGTGTTCCTACATGTATTTTATATGTTGGTCCATCTGTTGGGTGTGTCAAGTGTTCATGTAAAATTGGCAGGTCAAGTGGGTGTGACTAAGGGGTGTGTCAAATCATAATGCTGAGTAGATTTGTTCCACACCTGGTACTTGTGTAGTGTCTGTGTACAATGTGTGGTCATGTACAGGGTAAGGTTATGTACAGTGTGGTCTTGTACAGTGTGTGGTCATGTACAGGATAAGGTCATGTACAGTGTGTGGTCATGTATAGTATGTGGTCATGTACAATATGTGGTCATGTCAGTTCCCTGTCACTCTCAACCATTGTGTCCTGTTATACTAGCATCAAGTACAACGGCTGAAGAACCAGTTAGAGAAGACATCACTGGATAAGGGAGGATCCAGTGAAGTTGATAATGAGATGATAAAGAAGTAAGTTGCATACAGAGTATAATAATGTATGTACACATGTGCATGTACAAATCCACACGCACACACACAAACTCGTGTGCATACAAAATGCACATGCAAGCATGCACCCACATACACACACACACACACACACACACACACACACACACACACACACACACACACACACACACACACACACACACACACACACACAGTCACAGGAAATGTACACAGGTGGACATTATTCCTGGTTACACTCAACAGATATCAAAGACAAATAAAAGACATGAGAGAAGAGCTGAAAATTGCTGAAGGCAAAGAACAAGATCAGAACAGAAAGAGAAGGAATGCTGTATGTCACATTATTTTAGTCTTATTTGGTCCTATGTACAGTGTGTGTGTGTGTGTGTGTGTGTGTGTGTGTGTGTGTGTGTGTGTGTGTGTGTGTGTGTGTGTGTGTGTGTGCGCGCATGCACGTGTGTGTGTGCGTACATGTGCGTGTGTGTGTATGTGTGTGTGCATGTGTGTGTACATATATCGTGTGCAATTGTATGCACAGCAATGTGTGGATGCACATACAGTATAATGCTTAGGACAGTGTACACAACAGTCACATACCGTTGTGTATACTGTGTGCTCTTCATAGGAAAGCCAAGTTGAGGAGCTGGAGGCTATCTTGAAGGCCACCAAGTCAGAACTGAGATCTGCGAATGATCGCATCAAATCCCTCCAGAGATCCCTAGCGGGTGAAGGTGATGATGAATCTGACAACTACGACAGTGATGACAAGGATGGAAGTGATATGGCTGATTCAGATGGAAGCTATCAGATTGGTCAGTACGCTACCACGGATGACGATTTTGATAATGATGAAGATGGTGATCAAGACCGCAATGGTGTGAGTGAATACTCTGAAGCACGGCGAAAGAGGAAAGAAGTCATCGACGAACTAATGAATGATAGTGTGGATGGGTTGCAAGTTGGAAAAAGCCGTAAAAGAATTGACGAATTATTGGACAGTGACGACTCCCCTTTGGTGAAGTCCAAATCGTCCCCAAAAGTTACCAAAAGAGACCTTCCAACGGGAAGCAATGATGACACCCCTGTCCTCGGCAACAGAGTCAAGAACATCCTGGAGGATGGATCAGACGTGGAGGATGTCCCTGCAATTAAACCTCGCAAGACGCTGGAAGAGTTACTGAAGAGCGACAGTGATTCTGAACACGAAGATTTATAGTTTATTCACAGCATGTGTTGATATGTCAGTAAATTATGCATAAAGTGTTAATTGATATTGTATAATATTGTTATAATTACATATTATAACACTTCAAGTGTACAATACTATCATTATTATACATGTATGTACTAATTGTGTTTTAATGCAGACTATACAATTACTTTACTGATATAGTTATGTAATATTGTAAGTCACTGTAGCTTTATAATGATATTATTTACATGTGTCACTGAGGTACACACAGTACATATCAGCTTGGGGAAGGAACAGATACGTATACATACATGTACATATGTACATATACATACATTGTGTAGTTGGAAAACGGGTGGATCAAAGGTATATAATGAATTTAAATAAATCCAACCTCCAGAGGAGGCAATAAAATAACTTCTTGTTGTCACAGATCAATATTCAAACGAAGAGATTGCCCAGACAATCATTCCCATTTAACTTACTTAGAAACTTGAGTTAGCAGATTTGACCAAACTGGATGACCAAACTATGCCTAATTGTATGCACATGCACACATATGTATTATATGTACACTATGTATGTATTTGTTTATGTATTTGCATTACTGAGTGTTGTACATGTAATTGATGTACCTGTACGTAGTAATCCATGCACAGTAGGTAGTCAGCGTTAGTTTATATTGTATACAGTATGCACGTACATAGTGCCTCTTTCAAAAGGTTCAATACACATGTATGTATGTATGTATTACATGCATGTGTACATTTCCTTTACTGAGCTGGTCATCAGTATAGAGGGTGTATATAGTATATGTATTATGGTATTATGAACTGTACTTGACTCTCAAATCATTGCATATCTTTGTACCTGTGTATCTGTTCCTTCCCCAAGCTGATATGTGTACATACAGTACGTGTGTTGACTTACGCATATAATGATTCTCCACACATTGTCACTATGTACACGACAAACTCATTCATTTGGTTGACTTCAGATAAGCACACCTGGTTGGCTGTGTGTGTGTGATAAGTGTACTCTGGTGGTTGCTCTTGACCCAACCTAGAGATTGTCCAGACAGGCACACCCATTTAACTTAGTAAACTTGAGTTAGCAGATTTGACCAATTTGGATCCTGTTATGCCTAATTGTATATACATATGTGCATGCACACATATGTATTAGATGTACAATATGTATTTGTTTATAAATTTGCATTACTGAGTGTTGTACATGTAATTGATGTACTTGTAAGTAGTAATTCATGTACTGTATGTAGTCAGCATTATATATTGTTCATACATAGTGCTTCTTCAAAAGGTACAATTCACATGTATATATGTAAGTATTGCATGCATTTTCTCTACTGAGCCGGTCATCAGTAGAGTGTGTATATAGTATATGTATTATGATGTTATGAACTGTACTTGACTCTCAAATCCTTGCATGTCTTTGTACCTGTGTATCTGTTCCTTCCCCAAGCTGATGTGTGTACATGCAATACATGTGTTGACTTATATAGTGATCCTCCACACATTGTCACTATGTACACGACAAACGCATTCACTTGATGACTTTTGAATGATTTGACTACAAAACTACACTCAACTCCAAAACTCCAACATGTCCACTACTGCAGTGTGAGGTGAATCCAGTGAGTGAGTGAGGGAGTGAGTATTCAGTGTGTGATGAACTAGTGTGGAGTGAATGAATGGTGTGGTGAATATGGTAGTGATGCAAACTACACAATGTCCACTCTCTACATGTAGTGTGTTGTTAGGTGTGTAGTGTGTGATGTTGGTACTGTCACATCACCCAAATCTCAAGCTGGTCGGTGAAAAATTCTTCATTAGAACCCTCTCTACCACCAATGCCCCAATACTTGCACCATCTCACTTCCACATCATCAGAGGATGGAGGCACTTGACGATGGAACCAGCCGTAACGATCACAACATCTGTTACCTGAGGCATGACAGCCCTCCCCATCCCACAGGGGATCCTCCCAGGCTACTGTAGTTGTCCATTTACCAACAAATCCAGACTCACAATAATAGTTGTTCCCAACGAAGTCGGGGATCCAGGATGTGTTGTAGTCAGATCTAGCACAAGGACAGGAATAGTATGCATCAATATATGTTTCTGACAGTCCAGCAGCATAGGTCCACAGGTGTTGTCGTGGACTTCCTTTAGTGATGGAGATCCCGTCAACATAGTTGGAGTCTATTGTTTGCTGTCCACGAAAATGATAAGGGTAAAATGCTGCAAGTTCATCATATGAATATCCTCTCGCTCTCCCGCACACATTGGTGTAGTTCCCTCCTGTTGGGAACTTCATTGATATGCGAACAGGTCCCTTAGTGGTTGTCCCACACACTGTCTGGTTAGTTGTGGTGTTGGTGAAGGTACGGAGACCAGATGGACAGGGATGGCCTAGAGTAGTGTCAAAGTATGCAATTCTTCTCCACTTGTGACTGGTGATATTGCACAATGTGTATGGATTTTGTTGTTCCAGAATATGAACTTGCTCCTTCAGTTTATGCACTGTATCACTCAGTGTGTGTACAATACTATTCAAACCTGTATTTGTCTCTAAGAGGTCAGCTATGATGGACTCATTTAGTTTGTTAGCAACCTTGTCAATTACACGATCAAATTCATCTTCAGTGAGTACAGTATCTCCTGGTTCACCTCGAGGACCTTGTGGCCCAGTAGAACCAGCTGGACCAGTGGGACCAACAAGACCTTGTCTCCCAGGAGCACCTTTCTGTCCTTTACTTCCTACTTCTCCTGTGAGTCCATTTGGTCCTATGGGCCCAACGTCTCCTCGAACACCCTTCTCACCTTGCTCTCCACGATCTCCCTTCATTCCTGTTGCTCCTTTTTTTCCTCTGGGACCTCGTGGTCCCCTGGGACCCTCAGGACCTGGAGTACCTCGTACATCCAGCACTAGACTAACATTTCCCACTGGGGTGTCTACGACACATTGTCTGTCATCGTTAGTGTTCTGCAAATCAGTCTTGTCAGCAAGACAGACAACCACCACCACGAACAGGACAATTCTGCACACACTGAACAACATTTCAGTTAGTACGACGTTCCTACTGGATGTAGTATCTGATCCTGTTGGTATCACTTGTAGTCCACAACTTGTAAGAGTGAAGTTGATATCCCAAGTCAGTGACTGCAGTACTTGTGGGTTAACCTCTACTGTATGTACTTTTATGTACTAGATACCACCAGATATCCTGAAAGTATTTTGAGATATCCTGTGTGTACTGTTATGTATTAGATACTACCAGATATCCTGAAGATATCCTGAAAGTATCCTGAAATATCCTGAGTGGTATTCCAGTATATTGTAGCTCCATGTAGTTGTTATTGTACTGTATGTCCCTATATAGAATGTACTGCATGATATTGTTGTGGGTGAGGTGGTGTGATGGTGCTATGTATGTGCTGCTTATCTCTTGGATGAAGCCCTACATGTGTAACTTATTCACTGCACTGTGCACTAACCACAAAGTGTGCAAACAACATCCAAGGAGTGTGCAGCTGTGTGCCTCGTTCAACACCCTGAATATTAAGCACACCCCAGTTTTTTCCTAGGTGGAAATTGTATCCAACAACACTAGTGTGCCCTTTGAAGGAAAACATGGTGATTTTGTTCAAGTTTGAAGCTTTGAAGTTTGAAGTACATTTTCCAAAAATGAGCCAGTTTAGGTGTGTTTATCCCCAAGTAATGAATTTACAGACTGTGTACCTGAGGACACATACCAGCACAAGGGCGAGGTTGGTAGATTGGTTCCTACCGTGTAAACAAACCATGACTATTGCTTGTTGCCCACAAGTGCACATCTAAGAGCTGAAATGTCTGCATCTGCTACAGCCCTAGCAGAGGTACATTCGGTATTTGTTATGTGGTATATTCCCATATGAAATTCCATATCAAAATCTGACACAACATTATTATTATAGCTAAACAAGAAGTTGCTAGGCAATTAATTAATGAACAAATCTTAATAACAATTAACTTTCATGAGACGTGTTCATAGTAACAAGCTGACACGCCCCCTTTCCTATGAGCTATGCAAAAAGGTGCTTAGCGTTTTCTCTCCTATACTCTCCCATACATTGAAATAATATTAAGCACCTCCGAATGTACGTAACTGGGGTTATTGGTTAGCTACGGAGATGGGAATTGTTTCAGAAGTTGGTTCACGTCCCCAGCTAGCTCTGTCTAAAATATTAAGCTGACACACCCCCTCTCCCATGAGCTATGCAAAAAGATGCTTAGCGTTTTCTCTCTTATACTCTACCATACGTGTACATTGAAGAAATATTAAGCACCTCCGAATGTAAATGGGGTTACAGGTCACCTATTGAGATGGGAATTGTTTCAGAAGTTAGTTCATGTCCCAAGCTAGCTCTGTCTAAAATATCAAGCTGACACGCCCCCTCTCCCATGAGCTATGCAAAAAGGTGCTTAGTGTTTTCTCTCCTATACTCTCCCATACATTGTAAAAATATTAAGCACCTCCGAATGTAACTGGGTTTATGGGTTAGCTATGGAGATGGGAATTGTTTCAGAAGTTAGTTCACGTCCCCAGCTAGCTCTGTCTAAAATATTAAGCTGACACGCCCCCTCTCCCATGAGCTATGCAAAAAGATGCTTAGTGTTTTCTCTCTTATACTCTCCCATACGTGTACATTGAAAAAATATTAAGCACCTCCGAATGTAACTGGGTTTATGGGTTATCTACGGAGATGGGAATTGTTTCAGAAGTTGGTTCACGTCCCCAGCTAGCTCTGTCTAAAACATTAAGCTGACACACCCCCTCTCCCATGAGCTATGCAAAAAGGTGCTTAGCGTTTTCTCTCCTATACTCTCCCATACATTGAAAAAATATTAAGCACCTCCGAATGTAACTGGGTTTATTGGTTAGTTACGGAGATGGGAATTGTTTCAGAAGTTAGTTCATGTCCCAAGCTAGCTCTGTCTAAAATATCAAGCTGACACGCCCCCTCTCCCATGAGCTATGCAAAAAGGTGCTTAGTGTTTTCTCTCCTACGTATACTCTCCCATACATTGAAAAAATATTAAACACCTCCGAATGTAACTGGGGTTATGGGTTAGCTATGGAGATGGGAATTGTTTCAGAAGTTAGTTCATGTCCCCAGCTAGCTCTGTCTAAAATATCAAGCTGACACGCCCCCTCTCCCATGAGCTATGCAAAAAGGTGCTTAGCGTTTTCTCTCCTTTACTCTTCCATACATTGAAAAAATATTAAGCACCTCCGAATGTAAATGGGGTTACAGGTCACCTATTGAGATAGGAATTGTTTCAGAAGTTAGTTCATGTCCCAAGCTAGTTCTGTTTAAAATATCAAGCTAACACGCCCCCTCTCCCATGAGCTATGCAAAAAGGTGCTTAGTGTTTTCTCTCCTATACTCTCCCATACATTGAAAAAATAGTAAGCACCTCCGAATGAAACTGGGTTTGTGGGTTAGTTACGGAGATGGGAATTGTTTCAGAAGTTGGTTGATGTCCCAGCTAGCTCTGTCTGAAATATCAAGCTAACACGCCCCCTCTCCCATGAGCTATGCAAAAAGATGCTTAGTGTTTTCTCTCCTACGTATACTCTCCCATACATTGAAATAATATTAAGCACCTCCGAATGTAACTGGGGTTACAGGCCACCTATTGAGATGGGAATTGTTTCTTAAGTTAGTTCACGTCCCAAGCTAGCTCTGTCTAAAATATCAAGCTGACACACCCCCTCTCCCATGATCTATGCAAAAAGGTGCTTAGTGTTTTCTCTCCTATACTCTCCCATACATTGAAAAAATATTAAGCACCTCCGAATGTAAATGGGGTTACAGGCCACCTATTGAGATGGGAATTGTTTCAAAAGTTAGTTCACATCCCAAGCTAGTTCTGTCTAAATATCAAGCTAACACGCCCCCTCTCCCATGAGCTATGCAAAAAGGTACTTTGTGTTTTCTCTCTTATACTCTCCCATACGTGTACATTGAAAAAATATTAAGCACCTCCGAATGTAAATGGGGTTACAGGTCACCTATTGAGATGGGAATTGTTTCAAAAGTTAGTTCACATCCCGTGCTAGCTCTGTCTAAAATATCAAGCTAACACGCCCCCTCTCCCATGAGCTATGCAAAAAGGTGCTTAGTGTTTTCTCTCTTATACTCTCTCATACGTGTACGTACATTGAAGAAATATTAAGCACCTCCGAATGTAACTGGGGTTACAGGCCACCTATTGAGATGGGAATTGTTTCAGAAGTTAGTTCACGTCCCATGCTAGCTCTGTCTATAATATCAAGCTGACACGCCCCCTCTTCCATGATCTATGCAAAAAGGTGCTTAGTGCTTTCTCTCCTATACTCTCCCATACATTGAAAAAATATTAAGCACCTCCGAATGTAACTGGGTTTATGGGTTAGCTATGGAGATGGGAATTGTTTCAGAAGTTGGTTCACGTCCCAAGCTAGCTCTGTCTAAAATATTAAGCTGACACACCCCCTCTCCCATGAGCTATGCAAAAAGGTGCTTAGTGTTTTCTCTCCTTTACTCTCCCATACACTGAAATATTATTAAGCACCTCCGAATGTAACTGGGGTTACAGGTCACCTATTGAGATGGGAATTGTTTCAGAAGTTGGTTCACGTCCCCAGCTAGCTCTGTCTAAAACATTAAGCTGACACGCCCCCTCTCCCATGAGCTATGCAAAAAGGTGCTTAGCGTTTTCTCTCTTATACTCTCCCATACACTGAAATAATATTAAGCACCTCCGAATGTAACTGGGGTTACAGGCCACCTATTGAGATGGGAATTGTTTCAGAAGTTAGTTCACGTCCCATGCTAGCTCTGTCTGAAATATCAAGCTGACATACCCCCTCTCCCATGAGCTATGCAAAAAGGTGCTTAGCGTTTTCTCTCCTATACTCTCCCATACATTGAAAAAATAGTAAGCACCTCCGAATGTAACTGGGTTTATGGGTTATCTACGGAAATGGGAATTGTTTCAGAAGTTGGTTCACGTCCCAAGCTAGCTCTGTCTAAAACATTAAGCTGACACGCCCCCTCTCCCATGAGCTATGCAAAAAGGTGCTTAGCGTTTTCTCTCCTTTACTCTCCCATACATTGAAAAAATATTAAGCACCTCCGAATGTAACTGGGTTTATGGGTTATCTACGGAGATGGGAATTGTTTCAGAAGTTGGTTCACATCCCAAGCTAGTTCTGTCTAAAACATTAAGCTGACACGCCCCCTCTCCCATGAGCTATGCAAAAAGGTGCTTAGCTTTTTCTCTCCTATACTCTCCCATACGTGTACATTGAAAAAATATTAAGCACCTCCGAATGTAACTGGGGATACAGGCCACCTATTGAGATGGGAATTGTTTCAGAAGTTAGTTCACGTCCCAAGCTAGCTCTGTCTAAAATATCAAGCTGACACGCCCCCTCTCCCATGAGCTATGCAAAAAGGTGCTTAGTGCTTTCTCTCCTATACTCTCCCATACATTGTAAAAATATTAAGCACCTCCGAATGTAACTGGGTTTATGGGTTAGCTATGGAGATGGGAATTGTTTCAGAAGTTGGTTCACGTCCCAAGCTAGCTCTGTCTAAAACATTAAGCTGACACGCCCCCTCTCCCATGAGCTATGCAAAAAGGTGCTTAGTGTTTTCTCTCCTACGTATACTCTCCCATACATTGAAATAATATTAAGCACCTCCGAATGTAACTGGGGTTACAGGCCACCTATTGAGATGGGAATTGTTTCTTAAGTTAGTTCATGTCCCAAGCTAGCTCTGTCTAAAATATCAAGCTGACACCCCCCCTCTCCCATGAGCTATGCAAAAAGGTGCTTAGTGTTTTCTCTCCTATACTCTCCCATACATTGAAAAAATATTAAGCCCCTCCGAATGTAACTGGGTTTATGGATTATCTACGGAGGTGGGAATTGTTTCAGAAGTTGGTTCACGTCCCCAGCTAGCTCTGTCTAAAACATTAAGCAGACATGCCCCCTCTCCCATGAGCTATGCAAAAAGGTGCTTAGTGTTTTCTCTCCTATACGTACTCTCCCATACATTGAAAAAATATTAAGCACCTCTGAATGTAACTGGGTTTATTGGTTAGTTACGGAGATGGGAATTGTTTCAAAAGTTAGTTCACGTCTCCAGCTAGCTCTGTCTAAAATATCAAGCTGACACACCCCCTCTCCCATGAGCTATGCAAAAAGGTGCTTAGTGTTTTCTCTCCTATACTCTCCCATACATTGAAAAAATATTAAGCACCTCCGAATGTAACTGGGTTTATGGGTTAGCTATGGAGATGGGAATTGTTTCAGAAGTTGGTTCACGTCCCCAGCTAGGTCTGTCTAAATTATTAAGCTGACACGCCCCCTCTCCCATGAGCTATGCAAAAAGGTGCTTAGTGTTTTCTCTCCTTTATACTCTCCCATACATTGAAATAATATTAAACACCTCCAAATGTAACTGGGGTTATGGGTTAGCTATGGAGATGGGAATTGTTTCAGAAGTTAGTTCACGTCCCAAGCTAGCTCTGTCTAAAACATTAAGCTGACAAGCCCCCTCTCCCATGAGCTATGCAAAAAGGTGCTTAGCGTTTTCTCTCCTTTACTCTCCCATACATTGAAAAAATATTAAGCACCTCCGAATGTAACTGGGGTTACAGGCCACCTATTGAGATGGGAATTGTTTCAGAAGTTAGTTTACATCCCCAGCTTGCTCTGTCTAAAATATCAAGCTGACATGCCCCCTCTCCCATGAGCTATGCAAAAAGGTGCTTAGCGTTTTCTCTCCTGTGTATACTCTCCCATACTTTGAAAAAATATTAAGCACCTCCTAATGTAACTGGGGTTACAGGCCACCTATTGAGATGGGAATTGTTTCAGAAGTTAGTTCACGTCCCAAGCTAGCTCTGTCTGAAATATTAAGCTGACACGCCCCCTCTCCCATGATCTATGCAAAAAGGTTCTTAGCGTTTTCTCTCCATTACTGTCCCATACATTGAAAAAATATTCAACACCTCCGAATGTAACTGGGTTAATGGGTTAGCTATGGAGATGGGAATTGTTTCAGAAGTTGGTTCACGTCCCAAGCTAGCTCTGTCTAAATTATTAAGCTGACACGCCCCCTCTCCCATGAGCTATGCAAAAAGGTGCTTAGCGTTTTCTCTCCTATACTCTCCCATACATTGAAAAAATAGTAAGCACCTCCGAATGTAACTGGGTTTATGGGTTAGCTATGGAGATGGGAATTGTTTCAGAAGTTGGTTCACGTCCCAAGCTAGCTCTGTCTAAAACATTAAGCTGACACGCCCCCTCTCCCATGAGCTATGCAAAAAGGTGCTTAGTGTTTTCTCTCCTTTACTCTCCCATACATTGAAAAAATATTAAACACCTCCGACTGTAACTGGGGTTATGGGTTAGCTATGGAGATGGGAATTGTTTCAGAAGTTAGTTCACGTCCCAAGCTAGCTCTGTCTAAAATATCAAGCTGACACACCCCCTCTCCCATGAGCTATGCAAAAAGGTGCTTAGCGTTTTCTCTCCCATACTCTCCCATATGTACATTGAAAAAATATTAAGCACCTCCGAAAGTAACTGGGTTTATTGGTTAGTTACGGAGATGGGAATTGTTTCAGAAGTTGGTTCACGTCCCAAGCTAGCTCTGTCTTAAACATTAAGCTGACACGCCCCCTTTCCCATGCGCTATGCAAAAAGGTGCTTAGCGTTTTCTCTCCTTTACTCTTCCATACATTGAAAAAATATTAAGCACCTCCGAATGTAACTGGGGTTACAGGCCACCTATTGAGATGGGAATTGTTTCAGAAGTTAGTTCACGTCCCAAGCTAGCTCTGTCTGAAATATTAAGCTGACATGCCCCCTCTCCCATGAGCTATGCAAAAAGGTGCTTAGTGTTTTCTCTCCTTTACTCTCCCATACATTGAAAAATACTAAACACCTCCGAATGTAACTGGGGTTATGGGTTAGCTATGGAGATGGGAATTGTTTCAGAAGTTGGTTAACATCCCCAGCTAGCTCTGTCTAAATTATTAAGCTGACACGCCCCCTCTCCCATGAGCTATGCAAAAAGGTGCTTAGCGTTTTCTCTCCTTTACTCTCCCATACATTGAAAAAATATTAAACACCTCCGAATGTAACTGGGGTTATGGGTTAGCTATGGAGATGGGAATTGTTTCAGAAGTTAGTTCACGTCCCAAGCTAGCTCTGTCTAAAACATTAAGCTGACACGCCCCCTCTCCCATGAGCTATGCAAAAAGGTGCTTAGTGTTTTCTCTCCTATACTCTCCCATACATTGAAAAAATATTAAGCACCTCCGAATGTAACTGGGGTTACAGGCCACCTATTAAGATGGGAATTGTTTCAGAAGTTAGTTTACATCCCAAGCTTGCTCTGTCTAAAATATCAAGCTGACACGCCCCCTCTCCCATGAGCTATGCAAAAAGGTGCTTAGCTTTTTCTCTCCTGTGTATACTCTCCCATACTTTGAAAAAATATTAAGCACCTCCTAATGTAACTGGGGTTACAGGCCACCTATTGAGATGGGAATTGTTTCAGAAGTTAGTTTACATCCCATGCTAGCTATGTCTAATATATCAAGCTGACACGCCCCCTCTCCCATGAGCTATGCAAAAAGGTGCTTAGTGTTTTCTCTCCTTTACTCTCCCATACATTGAAATAATATTAAACACCTCCAAATGTAACTGGGGTTATGGGTTAGCTATGGAGATGGGAATTGTTTCAGAAGTTGGTTCACGCCCCCAGCTAGCTCTGTCTAAATTATTAAGCTGACACGCCCCCTCTCTCATGAGCTATGCAAAAAGGTGCTTAGTGTTTTCTCTCCTTTACTCTCCCATACATTGAAAAAATATTAAGCACCTCCGAATGTAACTGGGTTTATGGGTTAGCTATGGAGATGGGAATTGTTTCAGAAGTTAGTTCACGTCCCAAGCTAGCTCTGTCTAAAACATTAAGCTGACACGCCCCCTCTCCCATGAGCTATGCCAAAAGGTGCTTAGCGTTTTCTCTCCTTTACTCTCCCATACATTGAAAAAATATTAAGCACCTCCGAATGTAACTGGGGTTACAGGCCACCTATTGAGATGGGAATTGTTTCAGAAGTTAGTTTACATCCCCAGCTTGCTCTGTCTAAAATATCAAGCTGACATGCCCCCTCTCCCATGAGCTATGCAAAAAGGTGCTTAGCGTTTTCTCTCCTGTGTATACTCTCCCATACTTTGAAAAAATATTAAGCACCTCCTAATGTAACTGGGGTTACAGGCCACCTATTGAGATGGGAATTGTTTCAGAAGTTAGTTCACGTCCCAAGCTAGCTCTGTCTGAAATATTAAGCTGACACGCCCCCTCTCCCATGAGCTATGCAAAAAGGTGCTTAGCGTTTTCTCTCCATTACTGTCCCATACATTGAAAAAATATTCAACACCTCCGAATGTAACTGGGTTAATGGGTTAGCTATGGAGATGGGAATTGTTTCAGAAGTTGGTTCACGTCCCAAGCTAGCTCTGTCTAAATTATTAAGCTGACACGCCCCCTCTCCCATGAGCTATGCAAAAAGGTGCTTAGCGTTTTCTCTCCTATACTCTCCCATACATTGAAAAAATAGTAAGCACCTCCGAATGTAACTGGGTTTATGGGTTAGCTATGGAGATGGGAATTGTTTCAGAAGTTGGTTCACGTCCCAAGCTAGCTCTGTCTAAAACATTAAGCTGACACGCCCCCTCTCCCATGAGCTATGCAAAAAGGTGCTTAGTGTTTTCTCTCCTTTACTCTCCCATACATTGAAAAAATATTAAACACCTCCGACTGTAACTGGGGTTATGGGTTAGCTATGGAGATGGGAATTGTTTCAGAAGTTAGTTCACGTCCCAAGCTAGCTCTGTCTAAAATATCAAGCTGACACACCCCCTCTCCCATGAGCTATGCAAAAAGGTGCTTAGCGTTTTCTCTCCCATACTCTCCCATACGTACATTGAAAAAATATTAAGCACCTCCGAAAGTAACTGGGTTTATTGGCTAGTTACGGAGATGGGAATTGTTTCAGAAGTTGGTTCACGTCCCAAGCTTGCTCTGTCTTAAACATTAAGCTGACACGCCCCCTTTCCCATGCGCTATGCAAAAAGGTGCTTAGCGTTTTCTCTCCTTTACTCTTCCATACATTGAAAAAATATTAAGCACCTCCGAATGTAACTGGGGTTACAGGCCACCTATTGAGATGGGAATTGTTTCAGAAGTTAGTTTACATCCCAAGCTTGCTCTGTCTAAAATATCAAGCTGACACGCCCCCTCTCCCATGAGCTATGCAAAAAGGTACTTAGCGTTTTCTCTCCTTTACTCTCCCATACGTACATTGAAAAAATATTAAGCACCTCCGAATGTAACTGGGGTAATGGGTTATCTACAGAGATGGGAATTGTTTCAGAAGTTGGTTCACGTCCCCAGCTAGGTCTGTCTAAATTATTAAGCTGACACGCCCCCTCTCCCATGAGCTATGCAAAAAGGTGCTTAGTGTTTTCTCTCCTTTACTCTCCCATACATTGAAATAATATTAAACACCTCCAAATGTAACTGGGGTTATGGGTTAGCTATGGAGATGGGAATTGTTTCAGAAGTTGGTTCACGTCCCCAGCTAGCTCTGTCTAAATTATTAAGCTGACACGCCCCCTCTCTCATGAGCTATGCAAAAAGGTGCTTAGCGTTTTCTCTCCTTTACTCTCCCATACATTGAATAAATAGTAAGCACCTCCGAATGTAACTGGGTTTATGGGTTAGCTATGGAGATGGGAATTGTTTCAGAAGTTAGTTCACGTCCCAAGCTAGCTCTGTCTAAAACATTAAGCTGACACGCCCCCTCTCCCATGAGCTATGCAAAAAGGTGCTTAGTGTTTTCTCTCCTTTACTCTCCCATACATTGAAAAAATATTAAGCACCTCCGAATGTAACTGGGGTTACAGGCCACCTATTGAGATGGGAATTGTTTCAGAAGTTAGTTTACATCCCAAGCTTGCTCTGTCTAAAATATCAAGCTGACACGCCCCCTCTCCCATGAGCTATGCAAAAAGGTGCTTAGCGTTTTCTCTCCTGTGTATACTCTCCCATACTTTGAAAAAATATTAAGCACCTCCGAATGTAACTGGGGTTACAGGCCACCTATTGAGATGGGAATTGTTTCAGAAGTTAGTTCACGTCCCAAGCTAGCTCTGTCTGAAATATTAAGCTGACATGCCCCCTCTCCCATGAGCTATGCAAAAAGGTGCTTAGTGTTTTCTCTCCTTTACTCTCCCATACATTGAAAAATACTAAACACCTCCGAATGTAACTGGGGTTATGGGTTAGCTATGGAGATGGGAATTGTTTCAGAAGTTAGTTCACGTCCCAAGCTAGCTCTGTCTAAAACATTAAGCTGACACGCCCCCTCTCCCATGAGCTATGCAAAAAGGTGCTTAGTGTTTTCTCTCCTATACTCTCCCATACATTGAAAAAATATTAAGCACCTCCGAATGTAACTGGGGTTACAGGCCACCTATTAAGATGGGAATTGTTTCAGAAGTTAGTTTACATCCCAAGCTTGCTCTGTCTAAAATATCAAGTTGACACGCCCCCTCTCCCATGAGCTATGCAAAAAGGTGCTTAGCTTTTTCTCTCCTGTGTATACTCTCCCATACTTTGAAAAAATATTAAGCACCTCCTAATGTAACTGGGGTTACAGGCCACCTATTGAGATGGGAATTGTTTCAGAAGTTAGTTTACATCCCATGCTAGCTATGTCTAATATATCAAGCTGACACGCCCCCTCTCTCATGAGCTATGCAAAAAGGTGCTTAGTGTTTTCTCTCCTTTACTCTCCCATACATTGAAAAAATATTAAGCACCTCCGAATGTAACTGGGGTTATGGGTTAGCTATGGAGATGGGAATTGTTTCAGAAGTTAGTTTACATCCCCAGCTAGCTCTGTCTAAAATATTAAGCTGACATGCCCCCTCTCCCATGAGCTATGCCAAAAGGTGCTTAGCGTTTTCTCTCCTATACTCTCCCATACGTACATTGAAAAAATATTAAGCACCTCCGAAAGTAACTGGGTTTATTGGTTAGTTACGGAGATGGGAATTGTTTCAGAAGTTGGTTCACGTCCCAAGCTAGCTCTGTCTTAAACATTAAGCTGACACGCCCCCTTTCCCATGCGCTATACAAAAAGGTGCTTAGTGTTTTCTCTCCTATACTCTCCCATACATTGAGAAAATATTAAGCACCTCCGAATGTAACTGGGGTTACAGGCCACCTATTGAGATGGGAATTGTTTCAGAAGTTAGTTTACATCCCAAGCTTGCTCTGTCTAATATATCAAGCTGACACGCCCCCTCTCCCATGAGCTATGCAATAAGGTGCTTAGCGTTTTCTCTCCTATACTCTCCCATACATTGAAAAAATATTAAGCACCTCCGAATGTAATTAAAATGGGATATTACATATAATAGCATGCAACTAATTTAAAATTATAATAAATGTATGTAATTTAATGAATAAATTTGCTATATGGGCATACAATAGCCGCAATATATACATATACAATAGATTATAAAGAAATCAGAATATATCACAATGATTATTAATATGTACATATTGTCAATAATACAAAATTATTAGAGCAATACGCATGCATTATAGAATAACATAATTCAATAAATGTGCATGGTAATAGAATGTGGAACTGTGCTTGTGAAGTAAATAACAATAACAATCGGAAAAAAAAAACATCACGCTAAATCGTTAATCCAATTATTATTAATAAGTAAATTGTATAATACGAATTTTAATACATGCGAAAGGTTCGAGTGGTCATTGGCTGATATTTTTCATTTCTTCTTCATCAGAATCATATATCAGCAGGCTATGTCGAAGTGATTCATAAGTGTTTACTTGAACATCAGATTCCGTGACTTGCAGCACTGTTTCAACTGGAGGTCCATCCTGCTCTGCGTCCTCACCATTCTGGACCAGTTTGGAGCTACTCGACAATGTTTTTGATTGACTGAGTCTCTTGGCCTTCAAGTCTTCTGTCTTCCCAAAACATCTTCTCAAACGTTTGTACAATTTCTTCACACATCTGAAGAAGCATTTGACAAAGATTGCCATTATGAGAATGACGATGGATGTCTGGAGAAGGTAGAAAGGCACCAGGAAAATGGGATCGTCGGAAGAAATGTTGAAGGCATCCAGTCCGATATAGAAGAAAAAGGTTACCAAAAGCATGAGGATAAAGTAAGAATCAAGCCAATTTCTGATTTGTCCTTCATAAGGATGGAGAACAGATTGGACATAAAGAAATACCAACAAGATAAGGAGGAGGACCCACAGATGGACAGATATTGGGAAGAATCCCACGCAAATAACCAAAACACGAAACAGCAGCCTCCATCCCTCCCAGGTACGGCAAAAGTATGGCTTTCTGAAAGGAGCTTGAAACACATCTGAAATTGGTTTCCACTTCCGCTGTTGGCGTCTACACCATTTCAGACAGCAGAATTTCTCAGGAATGATCAGTAGGGTGGTGGTTCCAATGAGGTATGCTATGGCTGCAATACTCATGACAGCAAGAATTATGTGTCGTGCGTCTTGAAAGTACAGAATGTTGGGATCTCCTCTCCAACGTATGGACCACGATGGAGGTCCTGAAGCAGTGTAAACAACAACAAAACTGAGAATTCTGATAGATGATCCAAGAACAGCTCCAAAGGTTAAAAACAGCATGGTTGCAAACATCTTCGGAAGGTTAATGGCATTGCGATACCTTTGGGGTATGGGGCAGTACCTTGCCACCAGTGTTGTGATGATCAATAACAACCCCATGTAGATGGGAAAAACAAATTCCAACCCCGCTTGAGCCAAAGGGTCAAGACCTTGAAAGAAACAAACCGGGATGCCCCAGCGAAGGGAGAGCCATTCGTAAATGACGAATATGCCGTAGGGAATGTTTCTCTTCACCAGTTCGTGATAGTAGATGTCAATAATGTTGGAGTATAAGATGAGACCATTGATGTAACCACCGGAAACATGAAAGTCAGAAATGGTCACAACACACATCAACAGGATACCCAGGGCAGCAAAAAGTATTATAAAGAAAATACCAAAGCTATTGGTACATTCTTCACATCTTAGAGTACCAAGAACTACAGAGAAACCTTCCTTGCATTGTCCACAAAGAAGACCATTGCGATTGGGCAGACATTGTGAATCAAGGTCATCTGGATTGACATACTGGAAGCCTCCCACTGGAAGGCTGACAGGTTGTCCTTCACTTCGATGTCTTCTGTACAAAGGATTGTCACAGTAGAAACTGCCACACAGAGCAAGAACGTATTGGCGTACATTGTAGTTAAGAGAATTTCCCCCGTTGAGGTTACCAAACCAGTATCCATTGCGAACTGAGAATGATCCGTTGGTTGCATTGCACCTGAAATTGTCTTTGATATAATCTTGGTTGAGGAGAAGTTCATCACATTCACACTGATATGTGTCTGGACTGTACTGAAAGCCAGGTCGGCAGTTAGTCAGATGAACATTCAAGGAGCTGCTTGCATGTGAAAGTGACGACTTTACACTGACAACTGCTGTGAAATTCTCGGGTCCACTCACACGAAGGCTCGATTCAGAATTACCCCTGATCCTCCACAGTCCATCTGACCCTACAGTAGCACGTGTTGTTGGTGTGTCATTCACATAATACTGATTGTCAATAACTGCCAGCATGACATCCGAAACAGTATTCCCTAGTAAATCGATCGCGTTTCCTGTTAGTGCAAACTGTTCTCCCGGCATCACTGACCACATGGAACTGTCATTCTCCTTCACCTTCACCATCGGGTCAACTGCGTTTGTATTGACACCTGTAGGTCTGAGTGGTTGGTCGAATTGAAACACGTCGTTGTAGTCTGTGCTTAGCACCTCAATGGTATGATTCTTGTCATTAACACCTCCTGGTCCGAATGGTTCTCTCAAGGTATATGACCAGATGCATGTATCCAGCACAGCTCCATATATCATGGTACCCAGGGGGGCAGTGTTGTTTTCAAAAGAAAGAACGAAGTCGAGATCCAAGAAGGTACAGTCTTCAATGCAGAATGGATCAAAGGTATTGAAGTAAAGAAAGCAATCAAAATGTGAGCTCAAAATGACATTCTGTGGAGTAGTGTAGTATATTCCACCACCTGTCTGGTAGGCTGTGTTCCTGCGAAAAATCAACTTGCTGTGATTAGTGGCAACAAAGTACGAGTATCCAATCATCTGAGCACCGCCACCATACACAGCAGAATTATTGGAAAACGTCACATTACCGGAAACAATGACAGTTGAATCAACACACTGAATGCCACTCCCGTTGGTATCCTTGATGATAGTGTCCTTCAGTTCAATGAGTGTATTCTGTATCTGGATTGCACCAGCACCAATCAAACTGGCAGAGAACGTACTAGGAGCAGTGACGGTGTTGGAACTGAACTCACAACCATCAAACGTAAGACGATGAGACGGACTAATAGCCACACTCTCAAATGTGAAAGCACCGACAGCAGCCCCTGCTGAGGCACTGTTGTTGCTGAAGACACAGTTTTTGAAAACTACATT
Source organism: Chondrilla cf. caribensis (assembly GCA_964020155.1). Classification (NCBI taxonomy): domain Eukaryota; kingdom Metazoa; phylum Porifera; class Demospongiae; order Chondrillida; family Chondrillidae; genus Chondrilla; species Chondrilla cf. caribensis. The sequence continues at coordinate 1,205,086 of OZ026548.1, forward strand.
TTCCACATGTTCCGAACCTATCCCTGGTGAGTATGTGACATATAAGGCTCCTCCAGTGCTCGCAACATTACCAACAAATTCACAAGAATCAAACAAAAGGTACACATCACCTCTAGGTTCAGAGGTGGAGTTCCAATACCAGAGGTCGAGAGACAATGTCAAACCCATTCCAACAGCGGTGGATGTTGAATTTTCGTTATTATGAAAGCTACAACCAACGAAAGTGATCCGAGAATCCATCACATTCCTGAATGTACTGATTGCAGCTCCTCCTGCTATGTAGGCTTTGTTGCCATTGATACTGGAGTTACGGACAACAAAATCAACGCTGTAATGAAGCTGGCAGAGTTTAACTGTAATCCCGGCTGCACCACTAAACGTGTAGCCGACTTCCTGAAGTGTAGGGGACAATTCCAAGTATGGAGTAGCAAGTTCCATCGAATAATAGTTGGTGTTGTTGGAAAAATGACTATTCTCAATGACTACAGTGACATTTCTCACTTCATTCGGGTTAGTACGCCAGTCGTGAAACTGAAAAACGACTCCACCTCCGAGTCTACTTCCAGAACGTAGAATTTCCAGTGTAAAATCTTGTCCTGATGGTACATTTTGGGAAAACTCCACATTGGAGAATGTGTTAGTTCCATACAAGCTAACAGCTAGGAGTCCAAAACCGATATTATCGCTAACACGCATATCACTCAGCATCACATTATGGGATGCAGCTATGACGATAGCGACAGACGTGTTGGTAAGTGCAGTGTAGTACATGTTTAGTGTTTCGTTGATGCTATCCAAAAATACGTTCAAAGCGTCATTTTCCATGCCACACCCACTGATGGTGACTCCGGACAACACTAACTGGTCCGAAATGTTGTGAAATCCTACACCAACACCGTCAGCACATCTGATAACGACGTCATTCGGATTACCACTATCACTTGATAGGGAAAAGCTCCTCTTGTTCACGATTTGGACGAACCTTTCCACGCAATAGTTTCCGTGTTTAAGCGTTATCGTTGTATTCGTCTCCAGTAAAGTAGAAATGTTCTGGCTTCCTTGTAAACATCCTCCCGTGCGTCCACAAACGCCCCCCACACAGGTACACACTAGAATCAAAGCTAAGAGTCCAGGAAGACTCCAAAGTGGTCCACTACGCTCCATTAAACAGACACCAAATGAGTTTAGTTGAGCAAGTTAAGCGGTAGACGTTCAGCTGCAGTTCACGAACACGACTCCAACAAAATTTATCGTCGATAGCAAGAAATAATCCCGTTCTAAAGGGAGAAATAACACAGAATTAACAAAACATCTCTCTATACGTGCATACAGAAACAACACAACTTCGCACATGCACAATGCCTTCAGACGGACAGCACAAACGGAAGAGCGAGTAGCTATGTAAAGTACAAGCGGCTTGCAGTGAAAGAACACATACAAATTATGCTTAAACCACGGTACTGGTGAATTCGTATATACTTTGCATCCAAAGCAAACTCATACATACGATACACCCGTGTATAATGTACATACTCACTGTTGAAGAAACTTTCCCAAAGGACACAACAGCACACATCCGGGGTAGAACGATCACGTGGTAGGCGTGGACGTCACCAACTACCGAAAAAGGAGGTCTGCAGGCTATTACCTGGTGACACTCCAGAGTTACGGTCGACGTTACTCGTAAGCACACGCGAGTAAACAAACACCTTATTTAGTGCCGATTGTTTTAAAAGATAGTCATTAATTTTAGTTTCACCATAGTGGATAAATGGAGCACTCTGGAGATACCATAGCAACAGTATATGCAATGTACAAAGTCTGTAAATGTATGTACTTGATGTACATGCTTTACAGGCTGACGTTCATAAGCAGCAGGTGCAAGATCTGCTGCACTCCTGATGCCAAGTCCTCCCAATTTCACTGGGAGTTTATCCTAAGATGCACATTAACTCCATAAAATGTCAGGAGGCCTAGGTATGCTCAAAATTGATCGATGAGCACAGTCTGCAAGAAGCTGTGTTTGATATGAAACTTATTATCATTAGTATTTTCTGTATACGTATTTAATTCAGATCTTTTCAATAATATTAACTATTATCACACTCTGTTGGGAATATCAATAATATATAAAAAATACATTGATTTCATATTAATAGTACTAACTTAAAGAATACATGTGGAAAATATAAGGCAGCAGAAGAAAGTACAATTAGAAATTAATAGCTAATAATAATGTCACACTAAAGCAAATGTAATTATTAATATTCAATGCTAAATTATAATAATAATTTGGATGCATCTGTAGAACCTGAGTGGTCATTGGCTAACATTTGTCATTTCTTCTTCTTGGTCGGAATCATATATCAGCAGGCTATGTCGAAGTGACCCGTAATTCTTTACTTGAACATCAGATTCCGTGACTTGTAGTGTTTCACCCGGAGGTCCATCCTGCTCTGCATCCTCACCATTCTGGACCAGTGTGGAGCTACCCAACAATGTGTTTGATTCACTTAGTCTCTCTGCATCTAAGCCTTCCTTTTTGCCAAAACATTTTCTCAAAATTCTGTACAATTTCTTCAGACATCGGAAGAAGCACTTCACAAAGATTACTACCATGGAAATGAAGACAGAGGTCTGGAGAAGGTAGAAAGGCACCAGGAAAATGACATCGTTGGACGAAATGTTGAAGGCATCCAGTCCAATATAGAAGAAAAAGGTTACCAAAAGCGTGAGGATAAAGTAAGAATCAAGCCAATTTCTAATCTGTCTTGCATGAGGATGGAGAGCAGATTGGATGGAGTGAAAGATCAGCAAGATAAGGAGGAGGACCCACAGGTGGACGGATATCGGGAGGAATCCGACAAAAATGACCAAAACACGAAACAGCAACCTCCATCCCTCCCAGGTACGGCAAAAGTACGGCTTTCTGAAAGGAGCTTGAAACACATCTGAAATTGGTTTCCACTTCCGCTGTTGGCGTCTACACCATGTCAGACAGCAGAATTTTTCAGGAATGATCAGCAGGGTGGTGGTTCCAATGAGGTACACTATGGCTGCAATACTCATGACAGCAAGAATTATGTGTCGTGCGTCTTTAAAGTACAGAATGTTGGGATCTCCTCTCCAACGTACAGGCCATGATGGAGGTCCTGAAGCAGTGTAAACAACAACAAAACTGAGAATTCTGATAGATGATCCAAGAACGGCTCCAAAGGTTAAAAACAGCATGGTTGCAAACATCTTCGGAAGGTTAATGGCATTGCGATACCTTTGGGGAATGGGGCAGTACCTTGCCACCAGTGTTGTGATGATCAATAACAACCCCATGTAGATGGGAAAAACAAATTCCAACCCTGCTTGAGCCAAAGGGTCAAGACCTTGAAAAAAACAAACTGGGATGCCCCAGCGAAGGGAGAGCCATTCGTAAATGACGAATATGCCGTAGGGAATGTTTCTCTTCACCAGTTCGTGATAGTAGATGTCAATAATGTTGGAGTATAAGATGAGACCATTGATGTAACCACCAGAAACATGAAAGTCAGAAATGGTCACAACACACATCAACAGGATACCCAGGGCAGCAAAAAGTACTATAAAGAAAATACCAAAGCTGTTGGTACACTCTTTGCATCTCAGAGTACCAAGAACTACAGAGAAGCCTTCCTTGCATTGTCCACAAAGAAGACCATTGCGATTGGGCAGACATTGTGAATCAAGGTCATCTGGATTCACATACTGGAAGCCTCCCACTGGAAGGCTGACAGGTTGTCCTTCACTTCGATGTCTTCTGTACAAAGGATTGTCACAGTAGAAACTGCCACACGGAGAAAGGACGTATTGGCTTACATAGTTGTCCACCAGAGTATTTCCCCCATTGAGGTTACCAAACCAGTATCCATTGCGAACTGAAAATGATCCGTTGGTTGCATTGCACCTGAAATTGTCTTTGATATAATCTTGGTTGAGGAGTAGTTCATCACACTCACACTGATATGTGTCTGAACTGTAATTAAAGCCTGGTTGGCAGTTAGTCAGATGAACATTCAAGGAGCTGCTTGCATGTGAGAGTGAAGATGTTACACTGACAACTGCTGTGAAATTCTTGGGTCCACTCACACGAAGGCTCGATTCAGAATTACCCCTGATCCTCCACAGTCCATCTGATCCTACAGTAGCATGTGTTGTTGGTGTGTCATTTACATAATACTGATTGTCAATAACTGCCAGCATGACATCCGAAACAGTATTCCCTAGTAAATCGATCGCGTTTCCTGTTACCGTAAACTGTTCTCCCGGCATCACCGACCACATGGAACTGTCATTCTCCTTCACCTTCACCATTGGGTCAACTGCATTGGTATTGACACCTGTAGGTCTGAGTGGTTGGTCAAATTGAAACGTGTCGTTATAGTATGTGCTGAGCAACTCAATGGTATGATTCTTGTTAACACCTCCTGGTCCAAATGGTACACTCAATGTATACGACCAGATGCACGTATCCAGCACAGCTCCATATATCATGGTACCCAGGAGTGCAGTGTTGTCTTCAAAAGAAAGAACAAAGTCGAGATCCAAGAAGGTACAGTCTTTAATGCAGTAAGGATCAAAGGTATCGAAGTAGAGAAAGCAATCAAAACTTGAGCTTAAAATGACATTCTGTGGAAGAGTGTAGTATATTCCGCCACCTGTCTGGTAGGCTGTGTTTCTACGGAAAATCAACTTGCTGTGATTAGTGGCAACAAAGTATGAGTATCCAATCATCTGAGCACCACCACCATACACAGCAGAATTATTGGAAAACGTCACATTACCGGAAACAATGACAGTTGAATCAACACACTGAATGCCACTCCCGTTGGTATCCTTGATGATAGTGTCCTTCAGTTCAATGAGTGTATTCTTAATTTGGATTGCACCAGCACCAATCAAACTGGCAGAGAACGTACTAGGAGCAGTGACGGTGTTGGAACTGAACTCACAACCATCAAATGTAAGATGATGAGACGGACTAATAGCCACACTCTCAACTGTGTGAACAGTCACAGCAGACCCTGCTGAGGCCCTGTTCTGGTGAAAGAGACAGTTTTCGAAAACAATATTTTCCAAAAGTTCTGAAGCAATCCCTGGTGAGTATGCGACATATAAGGCTCCTCCAGTCCTGGCATCATTTCCAACGAATTTACAAGAATCAAAGAAAAGGTACACATCACCTCTAGGTTCAGAGGTGGAGTTCCAATACCAGAGGTCAAGAGACAATGTTAGCCCCATTCCAACAGAGTTGGATGTCGAATATGTGTTATCATTAAAGCTACAACCAACAAAAGTGATCCGAGAATTCATCACATTCTGGAATGTACTGATTGCAGCTCCTCCGGCATTTAGGGCTTTATTGCCATTAATACTGGAGTTACGGACAACAAAATTAACACTGTAATGAAGCTGGCAGAGTTTAACTGTAATCCCGGCTGCACCACTAAGTGTGTAGCCAATTTCTTGAAGTGTAGGGGACAATTTCATGTAGGAACTAACAATTTCAGTCGAATAGTAGTTAGTGTTGTTGGAAAAATGACTATTCTCGATGACTACAGTGACATTTCCCACTTCATTTGGGTTAGTACGCCAGTCATGAAACTGAAAAACAACTCCACCTCCGAGTCTATTCCCAGCATGTAGAATTTCCAGTGGAACATCCTGGGGTCCTGATGGTACATTTTGGGAAAACTCCACATTGGAGAATGTGTTAGTTCCATACAAGCTAACAGCTAGGAGTCCAAAACCGATATTATTGCTAACACGCATATCACTCAGCATCACATTATGGGATGCAGCTATGACGACAGCAACAGACGTGTTGGTAAGTGCAGTGTAGTACATGTTGAGTGTTTCATTAACGCTATCCAAAAATACGTTCAAAGTGTCATTTACCATGCCACACCCACTGATGGTGACTCCGGACAACACTAACTGGTCCGAAATGTTGTGAAATCCTACACCAACACCGTCAGCACATCTGATAACGACGTCATTCGGATTACCATTATCACTCGATAGAGAAAAGCTCATCTTGTTCACGATTTGGACGAACCTTTCCACGCAATAGTTTCCGTGTTTAAGCGTTATCGTTGTATTCGTCTCCAGCAAAGTAGAAATGTTCTGGCTTCCTTGTAAACATCCTTCCGTGCGTCCACAAACGCCCCCCACACAGGTACACACTAGAAGCACAGCTAACAGTCCGGCAGGACTCCAAAGCGGTCCACTACGCTCCATTAAACCGACACCAAACGAGTTTAGTTGAGCAAGTTAAACGTTCATCTGCATGCAGTTCACGAACACGCGACTCCAACAAAATGAAGCGTTCCAAGAAATAGGCTTGTTCTAAAGGGAGAAATGAAACGGGAGTAGCAACACAGCTAACAACACAACCCTCGTGAACACGCATATTTACTTTCACATGGACTAGTACGCACTAAATGTAGCTAAAACTCGACCGTTTCGTGGAAGAAAAAAGAATAGACATCGAAGTGCATACCGGTACATTTGTGCACAGCGAACATGCAAATGATACATCAAAGAAGAGGCTAACTTACTCGTGTATTATTTGAGGAACTTTCCTAAAGCTTAGAGATCCGGCAAATATCACTGTGCACACATATCGGGGGAGTGGACACACGTAATGTTGAGTAGGGTATTGCATCATAGGCGATGTATATCACGTAACGTTACGTAGCACACCCCTCTAATATGAATATGATCCATGAGTAACATAATCCTGTCATCACGAGTGCATCAATCTTTATCGCAATATGCATTATCTAATCCAACTCTTATATAATTGATATTGTTGCATCTTGTCCTTTTATTGCTCAATGTAAATTTACAATTATTATTGTTTATGTGTCTATTATACCATAGACCCTCTAAACTATGTAACGTTACATAGTTCAAAGGATCTATGAATATGCTCCCAGCTTCTAGAGGTATAATATATATATATATATATATTTATTTATTTTTATTTTTTATTTTTTGTTTTGCAATAATTGTATTACTTGTGCACATATATAATACAATACATACAGTATATTATATATACATAATAATACTAGTATTAATAATTAATATGCCTAAATTAATCATTGAAACCTAGCACAGCAGTACAATTGAAATGTTGGACTGAACACTGATTTGCTGGTAGAGTTTGAGGTAGGCTTGCGAATCACCAGTTTGTGTTCTGGAACAATTGGCCCAATCACATTGCAGCATTACGGCCAAAAACGCTGGCAGATTCGATGGCAATGGGAACGAAACAGTGAGACAAACATAACTCCTCGCTCATACAAGCAACATTTGGATGACGATGCTCTGTCTGCAACAGCTCCAGCTTTAGTAGAACTGAATGGAAGGTTGGATGGTGCAAAGGGGTCATGACAGGTGACGTCCCAAACTAGTGCCTTTCCTCTGGACCATGGAATGACAGTGATTTCGTCTGGTCTCTGGAAAAGGCTGTAGGCTCCAGCCTCGAGGGCCTTGGATAAAGGATATGTTGTATTAAGTTTTCATATACATTTGAATAATGAAGAAAAATAAAATAAAATATACATATATATATATATATATATATATATATATATATATATATATAAAGTCAACCTGGAGTACAACACCCTAAAATTGATTTATGGGTGTGATGACATATACATGTGTAGTCTTGATACACATCTATGTCATAGTTAAGCTCTCATGATACTGCACATGTACGTGGATATAGATTATATGACAACAGAGGTACGTATGTCTTTTTATTAATTCTTGATATCACACACACACTTGACCAATTGCAATCATAGGATTGTTTGAAGACCACAATTGTGTTTAGATATGCATTATTAAATTAATGCACACCGGATATATAATGTATAATATCACCAAAATGACATTATTGTTATTTGATTCACAACCAGACAAGATTAATTAATAGATTATAATGAACAAAAATAAAAAGGTCAACAAAGTTCAATACATAAACAAATAACTGACGGTAAACAACAACGCAATTGGTCCTGTTTACATGAAGGGTGGCACGATATTATTCTTTTGTGAAGGTAAGAAATTTGGAAATAACACTTCTATAGGAAACTGACTACAACACAAACTGTTATCTGAGGAGATGAACTAAACAGCGAAATGTTTGTGGTGCTGGTTTAGGGTGAACTGTGGGTGGTGTGAAGAATCACTCTGGACCGCATACGTCAGTGGAAACTGGGCCGGGACCATCTGGGGTATGCCCAAAAAAGGAACCGTGCCAATGGCTGGGATTCCCCCTGTTACCATGGCAGCAGCAGCATTACCAGTGTTGTGTGAGGGGACTATTCCTGGCCATGGATTCCCAGGAAGCATAGGATAAGAGGGATGGGGAGGGACCATCAATCCTGCTGTGCTGAAGGGTGGCTGATGGTCAACACCAGAAGTTCTCACCTGACTAGTGGTCTACAGAATTATACAAGGGATTGATCACACACACACACGCACACACACACACACACACACACACACACACACACACACATACACACACACGTACGCACAGACACACACACACACATGCACACACACACACACACACACACACGCATGCACACACACACACACACACACACACACACACACACACACACACACACATACACACACACACACACACACACACACACACACACACACACACACACACACACACACACCTTAGTTGCTGTTGTTTTAGGAGACAGTCTAGTGCTTCCATTGGTCAGAAAGGATTCAGGTACCATGTACATAACAGGATAGCCATAGCCTCGTCCTCCCATTGGATTGTACACAGCTGGTTGGGAACAAAAACAACACACATCTTAACACCACACCACCACACATGTACCCACAGTATGTAGTGTACACTCAAATTACTTAACCTGACCACACTAGTCTCCTGTAGCCAGACCTACGTATTTGGCCCTATTTTCAAATAGATTTTAGCCCAAGACAAAGTCTAATTTAAAGAAATGCAGGTGAGAATGGGTCTGAGTAAAGTGAGACCAAGCCATGTATGAGACTGTAATATCAAGGTAGAGCCTCCCGTGAGACCACCTAAACAATCAAGAAATGTTGGCCATGGTAGACCAGTGGTGTCATTGCAGAAGTGTTTACATGTTGACAATTTGTTGAAAGGGTCAGCAATTGTCCTCCAGAATAGGTGCAATCGACATAAAGGTACTTAATTTAGTCAAGGCGGTACAATAAATAACAGCGGTAGTGGTCACATGAAACAGGTGGTCTTTGTGTAGAGGGCGGTCTTCGAAACAATCTCCACCGTACACAACAAACACAGTTGATTAGACCCACATTGCATGACAGAGAGCCCTCTGACATTTGATACAGCAGTGGTGGAAGCCATCAAAGGTCAGGCAACAAAGATTTAGAATTCAGAGTTGCATACAGTCACACTTGGTTTGTCCAAAAACCTCATCAATCCAACACTGCCTTGTGATTTACACACCTTCACTAAGTTGTGGACAATGTACTCTGGTTCACCCCACACCAGGTTCGCGTAATGCAGTTCACAAGGAACAAACACAGTCAATGAACCAAGGCCCCACTGTGACCACACATACTGAGCTCAGACCATGGGTATGGAGTACAGGACTAAGGTTAGCAATTCCTTTCATCGAACCTCACCTGCAGTGGTTGTGTTGGGTAGGGTAGTCTTGTCCTTGTTCGGTGAGACTGCATGCCCGGGGTACATTGCTAGGGGGAGGACCTGGCCCGGCCAGCCCCCAGCAAAGTGGTGCATGTGGGTGTGGGTGTGGTTATGGGTGTGGACCAGCTGCTGAACTGGGATGGACCCATTCACTCCTCCTCCTGGTAACAGAACACTACTGAGAACTTGTTGTTGTTGTTGTTGTTGTTGATGGTTTTGTTGTTGTTGTGCTAAATGAGTCTGTTGTAACAAAATACTTTTTGAGACTTCTGGACTCGGATTTGGTATTGAGGTTGCCATGGACACAACACTACCTATCACAACATTGGATGTATGTATCGTGTCCTTCTCCTTCCCTGACGAGGAAATCTTGGGCGAGATGGTATATTCGTTAGGAGAAGATATCTGTGTGGGACTCCTCCCACCGGATACATCATCGTCACTACTGCATGTACTGTTCTGTGATTGTAGTTTGTGCTTTCGTAGACGCCTGCAAAATGACCAGCAGAAGGGTACAATGTCACGAGGACACCATGATGACAACAGAGCACAAACACACAAAACTAAGAGGAGCTTTTAGAAATTGTGAGTGTGCTTAAGGTGGATCACCTTAAGACACATACGTACATACGTATAATACACACACACACACACACACACACACACACACACACACACACACACACACACACACACACACACACACATACACACATGCATGCACATGCATGCACATACGTACACATGTATCTTCACACTTCCACACATATACATGCATGTATCCACACAGCACAATGGGGAATCAACACGCTAAATCTATCTGAGTAAAAGGTCTACACACAAATTATCAACTTGGGTTGAGTTGCAAAGAAAAGAAATTCTTTTACTTCAAATTGTTTCAATATGTAACAGGTGTATGATGTCATCGAGAGTGCTATGTCCCATGTAATTGTGTAGTTAGAACAAAACAAGGTCTGAAGGCAACTTCCTATTGAAGAGAAATGTAGTGAGACAAACTTGATGTACGGGACGATGCACCCATTGCTCCTCACAATGGAACACGGGGTATCACTGTGTCATTGGCGCTGGACCTTGTACCAGACCTTGTTGGGACGTGGGCAACGTACCAACCACTAGTCACAAACAAACTTCTGAACTGATTCAATTGAGAATTCTCAGTGAGCAGTGCTTTTACTTAGAGACACTTGCAAGTACCGGAAGTTTGTGGAATCTCAACAAGGATTGTGCACATGGGATCAACTATGTACGCACATGTACGTAGATGTGTACACACGAATGCACAATACACACACACACACACACACACACACACACACACACACACACACACACACACACACACACACACGTACACATACACACACACACGTACACATACACACGCACACACACATACACACACACACACACACACACACAAACAAACACACACACACAAACACACACACACACACAAACACACACACACACACACACAAACACACACACACACACACACACACACACACACACACACACACACACACACACACACCTTTTGGCTATAGCGCTGGTGTGAGTGAAGTCTGTGTGTGCAATAATGGTTTCTTTGGGAATGGATCCAGCTGCTACTGCATTCTGCCAATCCACTGGAGAGAGATTAGCTGATCTTCCGTTGCACATTGGTAGCATAACAGTGGAAGTCTGTGGCAGTAAACAAGAGTAAACATTGTAAGAGTACAAATATCAATATGTCAGCAAACAACACTAACTACAAATAGCACTAAATTGCTTCTTTGAAAGTTTCAAAGACGTAATTTAGTGCTATTAGTGCTATTAGTAGTGCTATTAGTATAATTTTCTCAGATTGGTCTTCCTCCAAATCCGCGAAATTGACTCACAGATCTTTATTGCACAAATACATACACACACACACAAATACACACACACACACACACACACACACAAATACTCTATGCTGTGTATGTCCAAGTGTACAACAGTAAAAATAGCCTTTGAAGAGGAGGTAATTACAAGGTGCTTGCACAATATGGACTCAGTTCAATTAGACTGTCATCTATCCTCGACACAAGGCAGGTGACCAGAGTGGTACGGTTTCTGTTTTTGAGCTAACAGGGCTTTGTGACATGCTTCCACGCTGGATCACTGCCCGTGGTTGCGATAGACAAAGGACACTTGAAGGGATTGCGGAGATATACAGGTTTGTAGGCACACTACCCTGTGAGAATGAGTTATCAACCAACACTCTCACGGACAGGACGCACGCAGAGAACATCCACAAATGGGGGAAGAGACACAACACAAGATGACACCCTGGAAGTGGCTGGATGACACAAAACTTTAACAAATATGGGGCTAGAGTCATGCCATGTTTGGTGATATAACTTGACGTGGCACGTAAGTATAGCACCTGTGACTCTCTCTAGTCACATGGAAGTCACATGCAATTCACAAGTATGGAACATCACATGCATTTGATATCTCCAAGCACACATACGCGTGCACGCACACACACACACACACACACGTACACACACACACACACACACACACACACACACACACACACACACACAGCACCACTACATTCTCTCTCTCTCTCTCTCTCTCTCTCTCTTTCTCTCTCTCTCACACACACACACACACACACACACACACACA
>OZ026548.1:1225000-1237500 GCA_964020155.1 Chondrilla cf. caribensis
CAGTGTGAAGGTCATTTTGATTCTACGTACACAGTGTGAAGGTCATTTTGATTCTACGTACACAGTGTGAAGGTCGTTTTGATCCTACACAGATGACACCCTGTCATAACAGAATAGCCATCTGTTGCAAGAGGTACATTTCATGCAGGCAGAGTTGAAGTCACATCCACATTTGAAAAGAAATATGCCAACACAGACACATTGAATGCATTGTCCGAGATATTCATTGAAACACAATTTTATCATCTGCTCTGATAGGGACTCCGATAACAGATGACTTCAGAGTGGTATCTGGTGCACATTTGGAGAGGAAGGTAGGATGCTGGGCACACTACGTACCTACGAACCTCCCCTCCGCCTCAGGGCTAACCAGACCTTCAGATGTGTTCACATCATGAGGTGACCTCAGCTACTACGTAGTTTGCATGAGTTTCAAAACTATATCTTGTACAGGACAGTATATTGTGATATGTGTAGAAAGGCATACGTACGTATGTATATTCACCAAAATATATGCACATACTGCGTGAATGGTACACACACTACACATAGCACATAACACACACACACACACACACACAAGACAGACACACAACACATGCACACACACACACACACACACACACACACACACACACACACACACACACACACACAGACGCACACACATGCACACACACACACACACACACACACACTACACCACAGCAGAATCACCTTTATCATCATTTTGTGTATTAATACAAGGTTACACAAACAAATGCATACATTGCATCACTACAACCATACATTGCATCATTACAACCATACATCATTCATTAGTATTGGGAAAACCAATTATCACAACTGTTATATTACTCAATATCATATAAAAACACATAACCTGGAATGTGTAATGTTCATAAAATACCAAAACGCTAGCCTAAACAATCCCACAACTGGTTGTTGATCTTTTGGTAGAGATTCTTTCAAATCAATACAGGTTCCTTTATTGCTAAATTTGGTCTTCCAACATCCCCTCGCTATTGAAAAGTCTCTGGCTAACTTTGAACTCTGACTAACACACCCAGAGGTGATAATTTGATACCTGTGTCACACCAGGTCTCTGAGGACAAGGTTGACATGCTCAAAGTAGCTGCTACAATGGCACATTAAAGCATGAAATCCAGAGGATTGACACCCTTGGGGACAGAGCGCTAGAGAGGGGTGAAGCCTATTCACCAACCCAACTAACTCTCTCTGAGGGAAACAGACCTTAAGAGCAGCCCAATGACCAGGCATTGATGGTGGCTTGAGTGTTTCGCATCCCAAGTATACATTTCAGCCGATCACATGATCACACCTTTGTGGATCTAATTGTGCACACACACATGGAGCAAGCTCACATAAATATGAGTTTTTTCATATAATTGGTTATGTATTCACCACATGTCTGAAAGGGACTGTAATCTGTACAGGAAGCAGCGAATCAACTGTCTACACCCCATTTCCTTGCTACTGCTGAAATCACCTGATGTACATAGTAGGATTTGAAACGTGTCTTTCGTGACTAGCATCATCGGACTCATAGATAAATATCAACTCAGCCATTCATATAAACATGTTACACCTGATGGCATTTGATATGTACATGTTCCAGGCACACACACACACACACACACACACACACACACACACACACACACACACACACACAACACACACACACACACACACACACACACACACACACACACAACACACACACAGGTAGAGGTCTCAATATGACAATATGCAATTTGTGTGTGTGTCGAATGGGCCAGTGGATCACAAAGTCCCACTACCAAGAGCATAAGCATGAGACAAGAGTGTATACAACTCATCCACACATGGGCACATTAATGATAACATGAGATGTGATGAAGTAATTGCTACATGTAGTGTGACTCCAAAGGCGAGAACAAATTGATACAACGGCAAAACAGAAAACAGTCCGCATTGGGTGAACACTGGACACGCTCCGCATAATGATATTACCTATATGTACGCATGCACGCACATCTTTGGTGGGAATTTTAGAATACACAGCACACACATATACACAGTACACAAGCTACATAAATGTACATGTACGTACTTATGTACGTATGTATACCACAAAATACAGACATCACACACACACACACACACACATACACACCTACCATGCGTACATACAGTATACAATGGTATTAATATATGCAGCATCCCATTGACTTGCTCTACATACGTACGTAGGTTCCATGTATGTACATCTATGGCCACAGGGCTCAGACAGGATATCCTCACTACAGCTACTGCAGCTAAAATTTAATGTACGTATGTGTGCACTTCAATACGCATGAACGACCACAATAAAACATTTCATTGCTAACAAATTGACTACACGCATTTACTAGGCAGGTACAGAGCTAACACACATACAAAAGTCGTATTAGGAACACAAAAACATCACCAAAATCCACAATTATCACCAGCAGACAAGGAAGTAGCATTTGATGGAAATTGTCAAGTATTGTAAAAAGGGAGAATGGACAAATTTATCCTAGATATGTAGGTACGTAGTACATGTACCACAAGGAACATCCTTGAAAAAACAACAGAATTTCAATAGGAAAAGCATTGTGGAGAAATACATACGTACGTACGTAACCCAAAAAGTGAGCATTTGAACGAAAACCTGCGATAATACACCAACATATCAGTATAGCCATGCACTGTATTTTTCCTAGACTTTTTTAGATTAAATTACAAGGATACTTGCACAGAAAGATGGTAGGAGCCTCAGATTCCAATGAAGCCTGTATGGCCACATAATAAATTTTAGTAGCGTGTGAGAATCAATACAGTGACCCTCAGTACTGTGGTACACACAGAAAATCAGGTATCACATAAATGTACAGACACTATGGGTTGAGAGTGTACGAGGGCAAAGTTCCCCATGCATGCAGTCTCCTGGATTGGCTGAGAGAGGAAAAATCATGTGGAAGCAACCTGTAGTTAACCACTGTGAATCTTTAGAAGGAAGCTCAGGGTTCGACTCTTCTCCCATCAACCACAGGTCCAGAGGTAGAAGGAAAGGCTTCCCAGCGACCATCACCAAAGCCATAGAGTCAAAAATGCCAATATTGAACTTTGTAACCATGACAACACACATTCACACAAGCTTGTCCCGTGACAACACACGTTCACACTCCAGCCGAACACAAATCATTCATGCCATCACAACACACCAGGAAGCTAACGAGGACCAGTTTATAAACACCAACATACCAGTACAGATGTCCTATGTGAAAGCAGTCAGTGAAGTGCAGGCAGAGGTCATAGGCAATATCCCACACAAGACACTGATAAAGTACACACAAACACTACTACAACTGGCTTGTGTGAAAAACTGTATCTACAATGCTACAATTCTGACTGTGTTGCTAAGTGTACAGTTTGTATCATAATTAGAGAGAATTATATGGGTATTTTACAGTTTTCGTACTGTGTGGAGAATTGTACAGTTTGTACTGTGTGGAAAATTATACAGTTTGTACCGTGTGGAAAATTGTACAGTTTTCGTACTGTGTGGAGAATTGTACAGTTTGTACTGTGTGGAAAATTGTACAGTTTGTACCGTGTGGAAAATTGTACAGTTTGTACTGTGTGGGGAATTGTACAGTTTGTACTGTGTCTAGTTGTAGAAGCTCCAAACTTAATGTGGTGCTCAAAGATCAAAAAGACGAACACTACACTACAGCACTCTATACTCCACTTTTGAACACACACTACAGCACTCTATACTTTTGAACACACACTACTACATGGAGCAATGAAGGAAATACATTAACACACCTCCCTTAATTAGTGTACTGGAAATTCATATATTCTGCCCATTTCACTCCACCTCTTGCCCCAAGCCTATCCCACATACATGTACAAACCACCTATTTACAAAATGCTGGTCAGGTCAACATGATATTATGTCCATACCAACATGGAATGAATCACGTTTTCAAAACAAGGTATAACATAAGGGACGATGTACGTACGTACGTGGTGTGACACTGTCCATACAGTAGACAGTGGTAGTGTCCTAGTCAGTAGAAACTCCTGGTTGGTACAAACTCCAGGTTAGTACACACTCCTGGTTAGTATACACTCCTGGTTAGCACACAATCCTGGTTAGCACACACTCTTGGTTAGCACACACTCCTGGTTAACACATACACACTCCTGGTTGGTGCACATTTTTGGTTAATACACACTCCTGGTTAGTGCACACCCCAGAATAGTACACATTCTTGATTAGGCTACACTCCTGGTTAGTGCACCCTTGTTATTACATACGTATACCCCTTTGTTCAGTTGCTAGCTCATGTACACTATGTCAAACAGAACTGATAGTATCTCTGATAAGTACGTACTATGGATTTTGGTGTGTATGCCCTTCAAGGTACTAAATAAGCTGAAATGTACAAGACGCAGACATCACATGCACCTTTAGTACACACTAGCATGTCTATCTGTACACAAGTTTACACACTCACAAACACTGTACCAATTCTGCTCCATACAGATAGTATAGCATGTTTAGGTATGGACACAAAACCTACGAAAAAGACCCCTTTTGATCCAAAGTCAAAGTAGACATGCTACACCCCATCTACATATGTGATGTACACGCAATTGAATTTTATAACAGTGTATCCATGTACGTACTGCCAGCTAAAGACCATAATCAACTTAAAAGAAGAAAATTTTCTGGTTACACGGATATATACAATTATAAGTGCTCTAATGAGCAAACCAATACAAACACTGGTTGAACAGAGATAGACCCAACATCACGTATATGAAAGTGAAAACAAGTACACACAAGTACACACTTTCATCTATATGCACGCACACACACACACACACACACACACACACACACACACACACACACACACACACACACCACACGCACACTTTGTGTGACATATTAAGATGAGATGCTGCACTGAAAGGCACTACTCAATACAGTGTGTGCACACATTCACGTGGAAGCTTGCTCAGTATGGAGAGGTGCTACTCTGTTCTGCGCTACTTAACATGACTTAACGCAAGTTTCATGACCATTAGTAGGTCGACCAACAAACTCGAAGGATGTCCCTCAAAATGCTGAGTCATCACAACCACACATGGGACTCTATGAGCAATGTACATTACGTAACGACAAGAGTACACACAGCCCAACAGTGTCATTCCTACTACACACGTTGGAGATTAATGACTTGTAAGGAACACCAGTCACAATAAGGCACAATGAGATGCTGCTTGACTGGGCATAAACGTAGTTATAGGGTAGTGAACTGAAAAAGCTTTTTTTGTACATTGAAGTTGAATTCAAACTGTGTTCTGCATACAATAATATGTAGGTACATAAATACATACACACACACACACGCACACACGCACACACACACACACACACACACACACACACACACAGAGGCACACACAAGCACACAAATGTACACACAAAACTGACCGAGAATAACAATTTCCCTACTACGTGTACACACACACACACACACACACACACACACACACACACACACACACACACACACAATTAAAAGGCTAAAACATCGTCGCCTCCGAAGCCTTCACTGCATGTGGTAGACGCGATCTGCTGGATCTGCCATGCGTAAACGACTACAATTTTACTACAGAAACGGAATTACAATCGCACGTCGAACTCCTCGAGATCATCGTACAATAATGACGGAATGGACCCAAACAAGACAAGAGAATAACAATCGATCGCCGAACCATAGTACTTTATCTATACGAGCGGTAACTACAACTAGGACCAATCAAATGCCGTCCAGCGCACGTACATCGGTACATACACGGTCCAACGATCGAGAACAAAAGAGACCCAACTAAACTTACATTCGGAGATGTTTTTTCTTGACTGACTGGGCACTCCGACCTGATTTTCTTGGACGATGTATCTCCTTCAGCAATTTCTTGCCCGCGCTTCCTACAAAATGTGTTTTCCTCTCCGAGACGTTCTTCGCGAGTTCCGTTCTCGTTGAAAACCTCAGAGGTGGACCACAGACCTGTTAGAGTGGACGCGACGACCGTAGTTGTAGCTGGAAAGACACTAGCAGACTGTACGAGAGCCATTCACTGCTTCGGGACGATCTTCTCCGAGTCAATCAGCTGTTTATAAGGAGTTCGAAATGACAACTAGAAAGCATTCTAATGCGCTATGTATACGAATTCGTGAAACGGAGTTAGTATACGAGTTAAAAGGGCGGGGCGCAAGGCGCTTGGGGTGTGGAGCATTAAAACAACAACACCTTCAGATTAGATTGACTGTAATAATAGTCAGTTTACATAGGCGTGCACGCGTATAATTGTGAGTGAAGGAAAACAAACAATAGTGAACAGACTGTACCTGTCATGGGACCCAGTGAACGGATTACAGCAATGATGAAGCAGTGAAACATAACGAGACCGTCCTAGTGATTAGTTGATGACAGTTGATTGTTTTCTAATTGCCTTTAATGATTCCCTTGACGACAGGGCTGCAGTTATGAGGGAGTGGTTTCTCATTTGAACCACCAGTCATACCGGGGTAGGTGGTATAACAGAATGAGAATGTTTACCCTCTGGCTTGGCAAGTTTGTAGTAGGCCTCTGATAACAGATCATCTTGTACAAATACATATCAATCAATCAATCAATCAATATTATTAAAGTGCACCACACCATAAGGTGCTAGGACACGGATAGGTCCAATGTAGCACTCCACAAGATACAATGGCAATTGGGTTATCATACATAAGAAACAAAAAAAATAATATATTATTAATAAGAAATAGGTTATGAACATTACATCTTGAAACGGGCATACCACATAGAGCTAATACATCGTCTAATACAGTTGTTTGAACAAGCAATAGATAGAATAACTGCCGTCCGTTGCTCCAGAGTTGCCCCTTCGGGTAAGTCTTTCGATGCTTGTGCTGTAAACAGCGGCTGTTTGATGTGGTCCCAGGCAGTACATTGCAGCAGCCAGTGGCAAACATCTTGAAGTTCTATCTCCCCACTCTGACACTCTTTACATATTCTATCCTCTCTTTTCACCCCTCTCCATCTCCCAACCTCAACCTGGAATGCCGCTGTTCCTCCTCTCAACTTCATCGAAATCGACATATTTATTGAATTTAATCTGCAAAGCAAACACATAAAGCTCCACAGGTATAGAGTGGTCAAGGCTTTGGTAGGAATTTGCTATCACTTGTGCACAGGTCAACAGTAACATTTCAAGCAGAAAGGCCATGCGCATCAGCTACAGGTCACACTACAGTCGCTACAATAAAAGTGGCAACAAAAATCCCCCCTCTCCTACATAAAGGGCGAAACTATCCACTATACTAGGGGTCGCAACGAAAAAATCGATGTCATCGGATCTTGATGAAAATTACAAGATATATGCAACTCAAGTCAGAGAATCTAATGGTGATCTTCGTTTCTTGATAGATTAATGTTCGGGAAAGTTACACGCGATTAACCTCGTATTTCGTACAGCGGCGCGATTAAATTTATACTCATGAATTTGAATCAAACTGGAATTCGCCCTCAATTCACAAGTGATATACTGGATACATTTGCTAAGGAAATGTGCAGACAAGTGGAAGGAAAATAAGAAAATGACGGAGCTACGCTGGCATATGTTCGACGGTGTAATCAAATTTGGTTACATTTTGTGCCATTATAAGATGGAAATGAAAGCAAAACAAACCCTCACGCTATCAAAGGTTGACCGACATCTGAGCTACCCATGACCGAAAAACGGTGAGGCTTACTCTTCGCAAACCACCTGGGTGACGAGGGTCAATTTTGATATACGGTAAAGTTAGACGATATGAGGCAAAATTTGACACCAATGGAGGAAACTCTCACCCTGTGTTACATTTCAAACGCTTTTAGAATCGTATTCACCTTGGACATGGACAAAAATGAATATTTTTTACAATATTAATATTATTTAACCATAGACTATGATTTAACTATTGTCAAGCAGCCATTTTTCTCGACGTTTCGCGAATCACGAAACTAACGTATATATCAGCGGTAATCTTGAAAATACAAATAGCATGCAGCTATTATTCTGCAGAAAACGGTCCTGTGAAGTTAGATTTATATAGAAGACGAGATTTGAATCAACACTTGACTAACTCGAATATATTATATTTTAATGAACTGAGCAAAAATGATCAGTCTCAGTGCATGACGCATTACTAAACAGCCTCTGTGTATGAATGTGAAACCAACCACTGAGTGTGCATGATATCGAAGTGGTCCACATTGGAGGATGCTGTTGGTAAACCTTTCTGTATGTCTACTTATGATTGGTGGCATCAAACGTAATCCTGCCCTGTGCATGAAATTCAAAATGGTAAGGTATACAATAAAAATTAATATAAATTCAATTGATTCAGAAACAATACAACGTACATTCCAATTGGAAAGAAATAGAATTTTTATTGACAATGTTTCACCATATATGAAGATCCACCTACGTACAAGGATGATATCCAATTGCTGTAACATTGTGGAAACAATCTGAGAAAACAGGTCAATATCTTGGTGATGTGCTCTACAGACAATCTACAGTCAGCAAATTATCCATTAAATTTTGTGACTGTTTCATCAAAAGCCTTAATAAGTATTGTTTGTTTGAAGCAGTACAATGGATTGCAGTACCTATCAGAAGTGAAAAACAGCTTTGCAGAAAAGCATCGCTTTCTGCAAAGAAGTAGCAGACATACAAATTAAAGGTTTCCCAACAGCATTCTCCAATGTGGACCACTTTAAAATCGTGCATAGTCACAATGTGCTGAACAAACACATGGAGCTGTTGAAAACTCCAATAGTAATGAAGAAAGGAAATATGTATGGCTTGACTACATGGTCTTGGAGGATAATGAGATAAATGACATATCTGAACTTCAGTATGACAATGAAGATGAATTATGCCATTTTGCATTAGCAATGGACTATGCAGTAGGAGATTAAAGAGTAATTGACAACTATGTGATTGCATAGAGTTAAATGCATTCACTAATAAGGCAATTCTATTTGGCAAATGGTTGATTGATGATGAAACAAAGCATAAAAAAATACCAGATGCATTGACAATACATGCAAACATATCTCCATGGAACTGTCAGGTAGCTTACTATTGTAGCTAGCTCCAGTTTCGCGAGGCACGTGATTATCACATGCCAAGTATATTGCGTAACAATTCAAGTATTATGTGTAGAATGTGGAAAAGTGAAATTAATGTGATCGATTTTAGGAATCAAGTTAAGATTCTTAAAGCGTTTGAAATCGTAAAACAGGGTGAGATTTCCTCCATTGGTGTCAAACTTTGCCTCATGTCGTCGATTAGTTTTAACTTTACCGTACATCAAAATTGACCCTCATCACCCAGGTGGTTTGCGAAGAGTAAGCCTCACCGTTTTTCGGTCATGGGTAGCTCAGATGTCGGTCAACCTTTGATAGCGTGAGGGTTTGTTTTGCTTTCATTTCCATCTTATAATGGCACAAAATGTAACCAAATTTGATTACACCGTCGAACATATGCCAGCGTAGCTCCGTCATTTTCTTATTTTCCTTCCACTTGTCTGCACATTTCCTTAGCAAATGTATCCAGTATATCACTTGTGAATTGAGGGCGAATTCCAGTTTGATTCAAATTCATGAGTATAAATTTAATCGCGCCGCTGTACGAAATACGAGGTTAATCGCGTGTAACTTTCCCGAACATTAAACTATCAAGAAACGAAGATCACCATTAGATTCTCTGACTTGAGTTGCATATATCTTGTAATTTTCATCAAGATCCGATGACATCGATTTTTTACATTGCGACCCCTAACTATACACTGAATTAACTGCAGTGAAGTAGAGTGCATCAGTACAGAAGATCGTCTGTATACCACTCAGTTTTTGGACTTTCGGTAGCCTTTCTAGGCAGATAAATTGGTTTTCGTTGAGATAAAGAATGAGAATATTCAAATATGCCATTCATTAGCATAATATTATGAATTTTAAGCCGGTGACTGTTCACATTTTCTGATAGCTATATTGGCAAGTTCAGGACGAAATACTCAGTATCATCGCTTCCACGGACAATTAGATCCCTTTGTATATCGTTTTGTCAAATATGTGAATCACAGCAGTAGTAGCTACCACAGTGACACTAGTCTATAGCTATTATAGTATATTTATCATGCACGAAAACGCGCACCGGTAGCTACGCGGAACACAATTTGGATCGGAACTCAGTCCCGGTAGAAGAACGCCCCTTTTTAAATCATCCGATCCAAACTTACGTGGAATTTTTTTCGCTAAATGTTCCAAGCACGGACTACAATGCAGAGTACAGCCCTACGTAGTTCTACGTTTCCTCTCATTAGCACGAGCTCCCGTATGTTCACTATTCGTACAACGGCTCATCAACACTCTGATTTGAGAAGACGCTTCCAACAAAGTACGTCTGATGTTGTTTTCAAGGGCGATAGCGGGAATGAACTACATGCCCACAAAATGGTTCTTTCAGTGGCGAGTCCAGTCTTTTATGAAATGTTTCAAGGAGATTGGAAGGAGAAGGACCAAGAAAAGCTCCCAGTACCAGGTGGCTTCCAGTGGGAAGTATTTGAAGCAGTCATCGCCTTCTTGTATGAGGACGAGATAGTGAAGATCAAGGAAGACCTTTTGTTTGACTTGTATAAATTTGCTCATTATCTCCAGTTACAGAAGCTCATTTTAGCCATTGCAGAAGGTTTGAAAGTGTGGTCATCTTCCTGGAAAGTTGGGTTTGAGAGTCGGGAAGTTGGCTCCTGGGTATATGCACTGTGTGAATCAGTAAGATCACATGATGAAGGAGAAGGAAAGGACCCAAAGGATAATGCATTGTATCAAGCATGTCTGACCTTCTTTGTGAAGAACATTGAATTTTGTTCTGGTGCTGAACTTTCCTATGCCACCATGCTAGACATCGTTACCTCTGAAGAAATCACAGGAAAAGAAATAGATCTCTTGAGATTTATTGCAAAGTACATCGAAGGACAGGATTTGAGGATGTCCGAAGTTGACATGTTATACAATAATGTTCGTTTTGGTACAATTCCTCGTTGTACGCTGTCCGAGGAGGTCCCATCTATGAAATATGCAGGTGGGGGTAATCTCGGTCGGGCCGTTGCACAGCACTCCAAGTTTGATCTAGATGTTGTATTGGAAAACCTTTCATTGTTTCAGTCACGCAAAGCACAAAAGCATCCCATAATTTTCTTCCCAATGCAAATTGGAATGAAAATTTGCCAAAAGCGTGAACAAAATTCAAAACCGTCTCCATCCCTGGGAGTATGTATACTTCAAATCAGTGGGGGAACCATTGAAACATCGGTATCAAAAGAAATATTGGTATCAGATGGACATAAAATTGCAGCTGTTTATTCTGGTGACGGTGAGGAGGGTTTCCGTATCCAGCTGAGAGATATCTGTGATTCCCCATTTCAGATTACTGTAGAGATGGCTGTTCTCGAAAAAAAAGATGCACCTCTGTCTTTTAAAACACCTGTATGCAGTGACAACAAGAAAGGAATGGAAAATCTCAAAGAATATCGAAAAATTTCAATCATTATCCCCAAAATGTCAATATCTGTACAAGAGAAAGTGAAAAATAACTATTCATTATCATTTTCAGACTCGTTTGGTCTAGGTTACACAAACCCTACAAAATCTGTTTCACAAGAGCCTTTGGATCATCCACTAAAGCCAGAATACTTGATTGTCAAATTTCGCCCCTCTGGTATATCTGTACAGACGAGCTATTATTACAACCCCAAGCCTGCACGTGCTGCTGTGCCAGTTTTCTCTGAAGTAACAGAATACAGTTTTTCCACAATACCCTTTGACTGCACTTCCAAACCTGCTCCAGTTTTAGTGACTGCAGAGTGGCCCGAAACCAACCACCAAGTTACTGTAATCATCTAAGAACTGCTCAACACTTAACTATACACCGGATGCCAAATGCAGTAACTTGAAACAATCTGTACTGCAGATTAAAGAAACACATTTATTTTTTTATTTGTATGCATGTATGTTTTCTGGGCTGTTACCATTTTTGTAGTATTTACTAAAAATATGCGGTACAGTACATCGTTTTGAGGAACTAGTCCAGTTAACAAACATTGGTGTATGGTGTAATAACTCATGATCTTGTATAATTATTATATCGAAAGATAAAAATGGCATAGATGGGATATATATGCAGCATAATACAAGCTGGCTCAGTATAGGAAGCCAGTGTAGAGCAGTATAAATCAGCTCACTACCTCCAGATAGATAATTCAAAGGATGCCATTGCTGCAGGTTCAAAAATATGCCGGTATTAAGTTCTGATAATTTATGCAAATTCTAGTTAAC
>OZ026548.1:1242500-1262500 GCA_964020155.1 Chondrilla cf. caribensis
TTGTTGACCAAACACATCTAGCTGAATTTTCCCAGTTCCACACAATTTGTGTGTGTCTTCCGTTCCATTGATACAAGATTGAGCCAGTCCTGGTGGTACGAGGACCACCAGTAGAACAAGTGAAACAATCTCTACTGCCATCCTGTCCACTACCAACACTCTCTGGTATACTGTCAACAACCGCAAAAATTGGGTTACTAATAAAATTTAACTTTATTTGCACTAATTAGATTGTTGGGTCTATACATACAGATTTTATTCACTATAGATGTGCCAGGTTGTTGGAGACCACAAAGGTGGCTTGCTTCAGTTGTTCATACATGTGGTTGTCTAGAGGTGGCACTCACTGTTGAGAAAAGCATGTCCATTTGATTGTCAATTATTCAAGCTCAGCAAGTTTGACTTGAGTGGACTCCTCTGTACTTACAAGTAGTTTGTATCTTCACTATTTGTTCAGTGAATAGATCCGAGTTCTGTTTGTGTAATAGGCTATATTCAGCACTACTTGACCAGTAATCCAGCTTCCTCCAGGTTAGATGGGTACATACATACATACATACATACATGTATACATGGTGTACACATCCCTATCCACAGTATGTACATGTACCTATGTATGTACATATTCTCTACATGTACGTCCTAATGTGGACATATACACACATACATACATGGCATTGCATTATATTGTTCTAAGGTACCTGCCTACACTCCCTCACTTCACTCACACAGCCCTGTTCACCCACAGTACATCTGTAGTACTGAGTGCTGTTCATGTACCAGTTGCTCCATGCAGCAGTTTAGTGGACTCAGTCGCATAGAGTGTATACATGTATGTATGTACAGGACCAAGTAGGTCATCATTTAAGGCACACACAACTCCATTATCAATGTACGTGCATACGTACCTGTACTCACATAAGAACGTGTACCGGAGGACTGTGTATGTGGATTGTGAGTATAGAGTAACTATGGTACAATGTGACATCAACATGCAGTTCATCTCTCGGTGTGTGGTATAGTGTGTGAAGGCCTTACTGATATGTATGTACGTCCATACTTAGACGCATATAAATTGTACATGAAATATATAGTGGTATCACCCCATAGGTATAAGTACATAAGTACACTATGTATATGTACATTATGTATAATATATTCGACTTGTGCAGGATGTACATATGTACTTATGTGTTGAGGATACATGCTGTACGTATGTACGTATGTTGGCAGGTTACAATTTTGGGATTATTTTGTGCATGTATGTATATCATTGTTTCAACTCAGGAAATCTTTACTGAAATCAAATAGTATGTTTATGAATAATATCCTACGTTCATTCAATAAGAGTACTTCTACCCCTCTGCAATAATGACAGTGTATGTTGTGGATTCATAGCACCCATATCTCCACCAGATCTGTGTAGACATCTTCCCTTGTCCTATTGTTATTGCTGCACCATCTGACCTCAATGTTGTCTGTAGTGGGAGACACATCCCTGTGGAACCAGCCATATCTGTCACAACACTGGTTCTCTGCAATTGTGCAGCCCTCCCCATCCCACAGGGGATCCTCCCAGGCTGTTCTACCTGGGGGTCTGTTCACAAATCCACTTTCACAGTAGTAGTGGTTCTCCACAAAGGAGGGGATGGCTACCCTAAGTCCTGGTATGTTTGCACACGGACAGAATTCTCCATGATTTTCATCCCTTCTGACAGCATAAGACCACAGGTGTTGACGTGGCGATCCACTGGTTATGGAGATACCATCTACATATGGACCATCAATGCCATTTTTATTGTTTCTCTCTGGACCAAAAGCATTCATAATTCCAAACTGGTACCCCTTGACAATCCCACAAACATCGGTATAGTTGTCAGTCCCAGTGTTGTACACTATGGAGGAGCACTGACTGTCAACCTTCCTCCCACAAGCTCTCTTGTTAGTAGTGGGGTTCCTGACCTCCTGTAGCTCTGGAGGGCACATAGCTCCCTGTTCATCCATGTTGATGTACGCCACTAGTCTCCAGTTCCCCCTCAGTCCACAGAGGTGTCGAGGGGCTTCACAGTAGGTGAGAGTGGGGTACCGGCCCTGGGTGATGAGGTAGTATCCAGAAATACAAGTGTGGTCCGTTTTGAAGATGTCCTGACAGGACCTGGCCGGGTGTAGAATACCGAGTGTTGTACGTTGACACTTTCTGTAGCTGTTCTTGATCAACTGACGATGGACATCTTCTCTGAGATAGAGCTGGGAGTTGAGGGCTGTAATGGAGTTCTCAATTTGTTTCATCTCTTCAACCAGTTCTTGTCTGACTTCTTGTTTGATGGCCTCCTTCAGTTTGAGACGTTCTTCTTCAGTGAGTACTGTGTCTCCATCAGAACCCTTCTGTCCTTGGTTTCCTTTCACTCCCTGGGGTCCTCTCAATCCCTGGGGTCCAGTATCTCCACGATGTCCTCGAGGACCAATCGGTCCCGGAGGTCCCTGGGGACCTTGTTGACCAAACACATCTAGCTGAATTTTCCCAGTTCCACACAATTTGTGTGTGTCTTCCGTTCCATTGATACAAGATTGAGCCAGTCCTGATGGTATGAGGACCACCAGTAGAACAAGTAAAACAATCTCTACTGCCATCCTGTTCACTACCAACACTCACTGGTATACTGTTTACAACCACAGTGGCTAGCTAGTTGTACATAATATACTTAGTGTGGCTTCTCACCTATAGTCAAAACACACATGATGTGTTTATCACTTAACTAATCAATCTAAGCCAGCTGAGCTTTCACTGAGGCATGCATTGTGTAGTCACAATATTTGATGTTGCTAATGTGTAGAATGTCACTACATACGTGCGTATTTGCATAGTGTACAGTCCAAGCTGGACTCACCACATCATTGGATTTAGTGATGTATATGTATCAACCAGGAGTGTACTAACCAGGCGTGTGTACTAACCAGGAGTGTGTACTAACCAGGAGTGTGTACTAACCAGGAGTGTGTTTTAACCAGGAGTGTGTACTAACCTGGAGTGTGTACTAACCAGGAGTGTGTACTAACCAGGAGTGTGTACTAACCAGGAGTGTGTACTAACCAGGAGAATGTACTAACCAGGCGTGTGTTTTAACCAGGAGTGTGTACTAACCTGGAGTGTGTACTAACCAGGAGTGTGTACTAACCAGGAGTGTGTACTAACCAGGAGTGTGTACTAACCAGGCGTGTGTACTAACCAGGAGTGTGTACTAACCAGGAGTGTGTACTAACCAGGTGTGTGTACTAACCAGAAGTCTGTACTAACCAGGCGTGTGTATTAACCAGGAGTGTGTACAAACCAGGAGTGTGTACTAAACCTGGAGTGTGTACTAACCGGGAGTGTGTACTAACCTGGAGTGTGTACTAACCAGGTGTGTGTACTAACCCAGGAGTGTGTACTAACCAGGAATGTATACTAGCCAGGAGTGTGTACTAGCCAGTAGTATGTACTAACCAGGAGTATGTACTAACCAGGAGTGTGTACTAACCAGGAGTGTATACATGCTTGGTATTTACGTACTAACCACACTGTACTTTATATTGATCCTCGTAGTTTGGTGGTGTCACATTGAAGTACATGAAGACACAACTGGATGAAGGATGCAGTGAACACAGTGCCACTTGCCCTCGTAGTCCCTTGTTCTTCCTAGATAAGACGGCTGGAGTGGACAACCTGCTCATGAAGTGTCAGGTGAGGCTGCCTGTGCTGTACATATCCTCTGTTCAACCAAGCATTGTGTGTGTATTTGTCCTCATAACTCAAATGTGCTATTGTTCATGTTGCATGTACAGAGACTGAATTCTACATGTTCTTGTGTAGAACACTGATTTTGGGGCTGATTGTGTGTGTGTGTGTGTGTGTGTGTGTGTGTGTGTGTGTGTGTGTGTGTGTGTGTGTGTGTGTGTGTGTGTGTGTGTACATGTGTGTGTGCTTTTGTTCATGTTGTGTGTATGCACATTGTTTCCAATCATTAAATAATACTGTATACAAATGATTAAAATGCTCCTAAACACAAAATATACTAAATACCTAGTTTGAGCTATGGTTGGACACACAGCAGTTACAATGGAGTGTGATAACAATATGCCACAACATCCCATCTCACAGGTGTGTGGATTCCTTTACGTCATCGTTTGAACAGCGTGATGGATGTCCCATGTTGTCCAAGTCGTAGCTGAACTGTACGCCATTCTCTCCAATGATCACCTCGTCCTCATCACCGGCAACACTTTGCTGACAATCACTATCAACTCACTGTTGTTATGCACAATTTGATTCATGATGACTACAGGTGTACATACATGTAAAATAATGCTTGGAATGATGTACATGTAATACCTGAAGTACTTTTGGGCAGGATGTAGTGGATATGCAGACACTTTTGTTTAATTGTTAACTCTGGCTTCGCCCTTATAAACAATTAAAAGTGTCTGTATCCGCTAAAGCCATCACAAAGGTACTTTAACTATTATGTGGTATGTTCAATTAATCAAAAGTGTCTGTATGTTGCTATGGTAATTGATGGATTCAGATGTGAAATTTCAATAACAGTTAAGAAGTGTGCAATATCATGGGAACTGTGCCAATAGCATGGATATTTGCACACTTTGCACTTTGATCTGCCCACGCAACATACCACACACGTATAATATGAATGTCTTGTTTCATTGGTATATATGATCTATATTAAACCATCATGATGCTAATGAGCACACATTATTGTGTGAACATATATATGTATGTGATATTGTACCTTGCATAGATCTGGATGCAATTATAATTGGTGGAATTCCACATGATGCATATAAGGTATATTATACTGTATTAAATATGTCTGCCATTTTTTCAGCATCATCCCTACAGTGTACACTGTATAATATCACACTGTCATTAATAACATTATTAATTTTATGTATAATATATAATACAATCGAACATGCAGCGCTCAAAGTACATATATACTGTATGTGTCCACATTATTATTATAATATTTTTATCAATTCTATCAATTATGAAAGGACGTATATTCCCCAATGAATTAGTAGACAGAATATCATGAATGAGCATGTGGTGCATATTATTAAGGCATTTTGTTATTGAGACAACAAGCTCAGGTTAACACTCTAGTCGGAAAAAGTTGGCACAAAAAACAGTGTCTATTCCAGCTTCTGTTACATGGTCATTAGCTTCTTTGTCTCCTCGAGAAGCCTCTTGGTCTCCTGTGCATAGTTGATCTTGTTCACGGCAACACAACCCAAACGGACTCTCTGTTCATCCTATGACAACAGCGATATTCCACATATACTTACATACTGTAAGTAACGCTGGAGTACATGACACACATGGCATGCAGTATAACACCACAAACACAATAGATGGAAAAATAGCTGTGCGCACACGAACACACACACACACACACACACACACATACAAACACACACACAAATAGACAAGCACACACACATAAACAGACAAGCACAAGAACACACACACAAACAGACAAGCACACACACACACACACACACACACACACACACACACACACACACACACACACACACACACACACACACACACACACACACACACACACACACACGTACACACACACACACACACACACACACACACACGTACACACACACACACACACACACACACACACACACACACACACACACACACCTGCCAAGTATCCATCTTGGCTCTAGCACGAACACTGTAGTCTTGAAAATTGGCCATTTGGCACAAACTGTCAAACTCCTGCTCATTCTATACAATAAACACCCACAGCGAAACCATTACTGCACTATACAATACGTATGCCTCTACAGGGTTAGGTACTTACAATGGTTTCTAGCCACACACCGAGGAACCATGGAAACACCATACTGTACAATACTGAATAAACTGTTATTGTGATATTTTTAACAATATCCCATGGATTAACAGCTACTAGACCTGGGTGTCTACTAACTAGTGGTAAACAACAATTAATAATGATAATATTATTATTGCATTTACATAAACAAATACCCCACACGTACTGAAAGTTGATTCATCACACTCAGTGAGACTGTTGCCATGGATACCAGACACATCACTGGGGTTTCCCCCACCGGGTGGAGCCCACCTGACACAGAATACAAGTGACCTCCCACAAGTTCCCACGGGAACAAGATGAATAACAGTAACATAAACAGGTCCACTCACAGTACATTAATATTGGAGGATTACAGGTACTTTGTATGGACTGAATTTCATGTCAAAGGACAGTGTTACACAAGGGAGAAGGAGGGGGGTCACAGTAAACATGGATGTACCTGTTCCCACTGTGTCTTGAGTTAAGTACACAGGGGTACCATAGTTGCAGAACATTCAAAGTGGTACCAAACAAACTCCACATAGGCATGCATGTACGTACGTAAATCACATTATATTTATACATTACAATACATGTACTGTATGTATAATATGTACTGTATATGTGACCGTGCATGCAAAAAGGGTCATATTCGCACATCTGATGGAAATCGAGTTTTTTATATCATTTGAAAGCTTGGACATATATAGCTACATCAAATAGTGTAAGCGGCGGCTTCATATCTGTTTCCATTCTTACGTTACGGCACTTGAAATGGATAACTTTGAGAGCTACGCATTCAAGAAAACAAGCAACTTCCGTTTTCTTGCATGATTCCGTATACTAGCTGTCACGACACGAACAGTGTGTCAAAGCGAACCCTAATGACATTCATAACTCTGTATTATTACAAAAATGGCATCTTTCCAGTAGTACGTATTTTGAAAATTTGAAATTTTTCGCACAAAAAGACCCAATTTATGACAGGCACACCACAAATGGTTAGATAAATGTATTTTAAACAATATTAACCCATAACCGTAAATTCAAAGAAAGCACACGAAAATTATATCCCATACTCAAATGTTTTACTTAGTGCGAATATGACCCTTTTCGCGTGGACGGTCACATACAGGTGCATACATTAGCTGTTTTCATAGTGTCACACACACACACACACACACACAGTATACTGCATGTACGAATATGGAAGTATGTGTTCACCTGCTCCCTTACATGGGCAGCAGCAAACATGTGTTCACCTGTTCTCTCAGTTCCCCGATCTCCTGTGCCTTCCTACCGAGGACGGTCTCAGCTTGGTCTTGGAACATGGTGATCCATGCTCCACCAGAGTAGTCCGCCACACTCACCTGAGAACACAACAAGAAGTGACTGTGATGTGTTGAGGTGTGTGGGGGGGGGGGGGGGGTAGATGTTTACATGTATGTGCTAGCTGTACATACATACGTACATGCACATCAAAATTGAAGGAACAACAACCAGTACAGATACATATCTTGACATTGCAAATCTGACATCAAACTATGTATGTACAGTACAATACACACAGTATATACAGCATACTACAAATACGTACATACGTATGTAATAGTTGTACCACCTTCCAGACCGTACATGGAAAATAGACATATTAGATAGTCCCCGAGGGCCGAGCCTAAACCTGATAGACCCCAGCTGTGTGTCTACAGGAGATAGACACACAGCGGTGCCTTTAATCTCACCTCCCACTGGGATACAAGTATGTACATACGTATATGATGCCTGTTAACACAATTGGAACACTGTTTACATACATATACGTAAATGTTCATTTGTACAACAGAACCTCAAAAAGGATCTGCCAGAGTGGTAATACCAGTGTGTGTGTGCATGTGATCCTCATGTAGACATTGGTTCTATATAGAGTCAACATAACACAGAATTCATGCACACAATATGAAGATGTTGGTCCTGCTGGTGACGTAGGTATTAGTGCACACTAATTTCCACTGAAATGTCTCATACACTCACTGTTAGCATCAGTCTCCACTTGAAGTTGGGGAAGTGTTGGTTGCACTTCTCACAGAAGTACCCGTGGCCTCCCATACCTTCGGTGACCTTCTTGTTACACTCTGCTGAGGGACAGGCCTGGTACATGCAGTTCTCCTTACGAATGTACGTGATTGTACCTGTGGAGACATGCCATGGGGAGAGAGAGATGTGCAGGATGAAATAGGTAGAGGATGAAGGGTAATACTTTGGAAGATACATACTGTACACTAGAAGGAGAGAGATGAGACATGGACACACACAACACACCCACACTCACACACACACACACACACACACACACAGGCACACTTACCCACACCCACCCACCCACACGCACAACACTTACCCAACCACCCACCCACCCACACACACACACACACACACACAATATACAAATGTACCTGTCAGGGCAAAGTAGTCTGGTTTGTCTCTTCTCCCAAGATCCAGTGATTTGATCTGACTGGCATTGATAGTGGGCGTGGCCATTGAGCCTCCTCCTCCAGCTTGATTTGAGATTGACTGCATATCACGATCCTTACCAACATGTTCATACCTCACAAAGTAAGGATGAGTACATTATATATATGTACGTGTTCTCTATCACTGTGCATGTGTGTGTTTGTGTGTGCGTGTGTGGGGGTGGGGGGGGGTGTGGGCATGTGTTATACAATATCACTACAAGCTACAGGTACAAGATTTGGAGTTTGAAAGGGACAGTAAGACAAGTGCAAACAATGCACACACTCACCATCCACACACACCTACTCACCATACCTATGTACACACATCTACTTACCATCCCTCCCCACACACACCTACCCGCCATCCCTACACACACCTACTTACCATGTCTCCCCACACTCCTAACCATCCCCACACACACCTACTCACCATCCAACACACACCTACCCACCGTTCCTACACACACCATCCCTCCACACACACCTACCCACCACCCTCACACCTACTCACCATCCCCCCACACACACCTACTCATCATCCCCACACACCTACCCACCATCCACTCACACCTACCCATCATCCCCACACACCTACTCATCATCCCCACACACCTACCCACCATCCCCACACACACCTACTCACCATCCCCTCAGCTCATGGGCCTCCTTCAGGTCAGGGTTCACCTGTACAATACTGGAGTTCAGAGCGGACAGAGAACGCCCTACAACGACAGACACACGTGAGGTAGACACACACAGTGGTGTTGGGCGATACCCTGAAAGTTTCACACACAATAACTGTCTGTTGTAAACATTGGGACATTGAAATTATTGCATGGTGGACAGTAAGGTCCTAGTGTCTAAAATTGGAGGCATTTTCTAAAACAACAATAGACAGTCCTATATACAACTTTCACCGACTTACACTAGATACGTGTATCATGTGGCTGAAACCTTGCATAGGCACAATACCAGCTGACAACTATACTAATCCTAGCAATGATTGTGACATCAAATTCTATGTCAATACAGTGGAACCTCTCTATTAAGACACTTTGGGACCTTGAATTTAGTCCTTATTACAGAGGTGTCCTAAATTTAGAGGTCACTTAATACACTACAGTACTACACTGGGACACAGAATGGTGTCCTTATTATAGAGGTTTCTGCAATTCAGAGGTTTGTAATAGAGAGATTCCACTGTACAACAATTGTCCTGGTCAAATATCACAATCAATATGCTTATCGAATAATTGCCCAACACTGACACGTGGTCCATCAAAACAAAGCCATCACCAAACACACCTCCGAAGTCGGAGACTTTGGCTCCTTTGATAGCCATCACTGGGTTCTTGGAGCCATCGAACCCCTCTGCCTCTGCTCCCCACAGGGTCAATGTGACGACCCTTTCGGTCCTATCAACCAGCTGGATATCCCTCTTTGAAACCTTCCGATTGGTCTGTCTGGTTGTGATGGTGACCACATCACCTGCACTCTTAGCAACACCAATGATGTCTGAAGAAAGTGACAGAACAGCATATACTCACAGATAAAGTATGGAAGGAAATTTAATTCATGCTTTTCATAATTCAGTTGAATTTGTGGGTTTCGCCTTGCCGAATACACACACTAGGTAGGACCCATTTGTAAATTCAAAACCATGAAAGGTTGTTTCCAAGTGAATCTGTGAAAATTTTCTGTAAATACTACCAGCTGTACAGTATGCCACAGTGGTTGGTAAGTATGTACAGTGAATTCGTGTTAATCTGCCACAATTTGTTTTCAAAGAATATGGTGGATTAACAAGTTTGGCGGATTAACTGGATATTTATTATATTGGTTCTGGGAAATCACAGAAGCCCGAGGAATTCAACTAGGCACTACACTGTAGCACACCTAGGAAGGAAATAACTAGCTTGAATCCTTTCAAACTGCTGCTGTGTATCGATTTGTACGATGGATTCTACCGAATGTGCTGATCTTTTTAGTTTTATAGATCAAATTACAGATTGGGATAATTTTCAACCAACAGAGGAGTTGAAAGCCAAGTTTTTGAAGTTCTCAAGGACGATATTCTCCCAGCACGTATATAGATACGAGGAACAGTCTCCACTCCCGCGCTGCCAAAAGGACGATAAGGAGAACATATCTCCTGTGGCATGACACTTTCCTAACAACTTAGTTACTACTAATGATTTACAGAAACTCCTCTTACGCTGAAACTTGATTTTATTAAATTGCTACGCTGTGATTATTTTCGGCTAACATATCTACTGTAAAAGGACGCTTCCCTAACAACTACTAACGCTTTTAAGAAACTGTACTAAGACTACTGTTGTGACACTGTGATTATAGTCCAAAAGGTGCGATGGTATAGCTAAGTGACATTAATCAATAGATCGATTGCTATGGTAACTAAGTGGCATTAATCAATTGATCAGCAAGTGTGCACATATCACAGGAAGTGTGCACACTTTTGCCTTTGATACGCCTACACAAAAGGATACAAAAACGCATACAGTACAGTATACAAATGCATACAATACAGTTTCACAGTACATACAAATGCATACGGTACAGTTTCACAGTACATATAAATACATATGGTACAGTTGCCAGCACATATAAATACATACGGTACAGTTGCCAGCACATATAAATACATACGGTACAGTTGCCAGTACATACAAATACATACAGCTACTCGCACAGTACACACATACCAATAAGACTGTCCTTTTCAGTCTGTTCCAAC
This sequence comes from Chondrilla cf. caribensis, assembly GCA_964020155.1. Lineage (NCBI taxonomy): Eukaryota > Metazoa > Porifera > Demospongiae > Chondrillida > Chondrillidae > Chondrilla > Chondrilla cf. caribensis. The sequence goes on from OZ026548.1 coordinate 1,253,663, forward strand.
TGAGCAATAGACACAAAATTAAACTTCATTTTTGGCAGGTTCTGTCCACCTTCCATGCACTGCGGCAGGTACACAAGTGGGTACATGAGTATGGACAGTATGTAGGTGGGTATACATGGAATGTGATGTATGCACACAAGATCAACACTGGTCACCACACAACACTAACACTGCTTTGGTACATACATACGTACATACATGCTTTTTTGGAGTCTAGTGTGATGGCCTCTTGGCTAAAGGCATCCCCAGTTGAAATAACATTTTTTTAACTCATATGTAACTTGCAACAACACATGTATTCACGCACACACCTCTTCAACCTCTGTCTCGTCTCTGAAGGTCATCTCGTAGTCATTCTTCAGCGAACTGTACTGCTTGTTGGCATTCTTCACCTGGCACTTGGAGATGTAGTAGACCTTGTCCACCTCAAACTGATGGAAAAATCGCTCTGCAGTTTCGTTGAATGCAGTGGCTCTGATCTCACCCTGCATGGAATTACACAAGAGAGAACACACATAATCACACACAGGTGCCCAGGATAGTCTCTGTTGTGTCTAAAGACTTTCCAGTTTAAACAAGCTCCCCTATTTGTAACCATAACCATAAGAAAGCACTGTATGTACACTACAATACATGGATATTCAGAATAGTATACGTACAGTATATGAAGGCCAAATACGTATGTATTGTACAACTATTACATGTATACAGTACAGGTATGTATAGCACTCAAGTAAAAGTTCTACCGGGTGGGTATGTGTATACATACCGACCTCAATAATACCTGGAGTACTTGGAGCCAGTGAACACACATATACCTATACAATACACACAGTACATGCATGTGTACACTTGCTATTAACAAGTATACATCTACACACGTAGATCAATCTACCCACATATACTACTGTTCACATACATGTACGTGTATGCATTCATGTGGAGAGTACTTACAGATTCGTCCACCAGGTCAATGGACATGATCTTCCCTTCTCCTCTGGAATTGCTGTAGCTCCTCATGGGAGGCTTGGCCATCACACGCGCTCGGATCGTCCATCGTCCTTGAAACGGGTTCAAACTCGCAATGGGGAATATATTCCTCTGAGAAGGCGGAGACACCTGGTGCTTGTTTCCAAAGGTGCCACGCTGCGTTGGTGTCCTAGGGGTACCCCCTGGTTGGTAGGTGTTGGTGGATCCGGCTCCAACGCCAGTTTCCTGCTTCATCGGGTGTTGAGCATGATTCTGTGGCATACCACCACTTGAGGTCTGGAAGGCATTCTGCTGCTGCTGATGTGGATATGTGTTCTGTTGAGGAGGTGGGTACGTGTTGTGGGGTGGGGGCTGTTGGTGCTGAGGTGGCTGGCCTGGCTGGCCCGAGGTGCGCTGGATCTCGAGTTGCTTGGGGTTGCCGAGGACTGCCCCCACCTCATTTCCACCTTTCAGAACAGTGACAGCTATCAATATAATAATCCTGAAACAGACAGAGGTGAATACTAATACACACATTATGCAGTTCGTTTGAGAGTGGAAATACAGAATACGTATAGGTGGTAGCGAAAAGGTCAATAGGTAAAGTGGCTATCACCAAATACAGCAAATACTCTTCAATCCACTACTACTTTGTCTGTTAAACCCATTATCCACCACAATTCCCAATACAAATATACTACTAGAAATTAATATCTAGCCAGTTCACCAAACTCTTTAATGCATCCTTTGCTTGGAAGAAATTTGCAACAGAATTCACTGTATTCAGCCATGCTTATAAAGTGCGTTTAGATACGTATGAGCACATACTGTACATACACAAGAATATAGGTACTTAGGATATCTTCCAGTGTCAAGGTAGGATCGATCTACCTATGTGCATACCTAGGGTACATGTCTCTCAGACAAAGAGCACAAACGTGGATGGACAGGGTGCTGGGAATTGTGTGATTGATTGTTAATATAATTAATCACTCCCTGTGATGAATCGATTTGCTTGCACTACCAACAGTAGTCAGATTTGACACTAAATTGACCAAGTACTTGTCCCACTGCTACCCTGAATATGAAGCTTACATGTTTTCAAATAAACAGCACAATGATCCACACAAATGACAACGAGAACTGGTCTTAATTCTACCTAATTCATTGCAGTTTGTTTCATGTACACTGACAGGCATCACACTCACCTTCTGTCCTGTATGGTATTACAGACGTGCTTGTCGACCCTGACAACACAGAGCTTGGATATCTCATCGTTCTGGACTTTCCCCGATAACTGAGTGGCCAGCATACCTGAAACAGGCAAGAAATAGATGCGAAACTACAATGATATACGTAGTTTCCTATGAACCTAGACTGCATTTGTACACTGAGACACCTCTCCTTCCAGTACTACATGGATGGATCCTTAGGTAACATCATTTAACTATCAATTATGTTAATCCCACTCAATTAAGAGCCCCTCTTGCATAAGGACGGTCTTTTGATGACTTTTGGTGAAATTATTAGCTATATCTATGTACAATGGATACAAAGTCTCCATCTAAACTGGTATGTCTGAAACCAATATACTGGGAAACTGAATAGGCTTCTTGAAACGCATACACACATTTACACAGTGATGTACAGAAACACACACGCACACACACACAAATTTCTCTCTGTGCATGTGTGTGTGTCCCCATGTGCATGTCTCTCTCTCTCTCTCTCTCTCTCTCTCTCTCTCTCTCTCTCTCTCTCTCTCTCTGTGTGTGTGTGTGTGTGTGTGTGTGTGTGTGTGTGTGTGTGTGTGTGTGTGTGTGTGTGTGTGTGTGTGTGTGTGTGTGTGTGTGTGTGTGTGTGTGTGTGTGTGTGTGTGTGTGTCCTCACAAGGCTGATGTGAGACCCCGTCCGATATTTGAGCACGATATCTTTGCACAGAACCAGAAGCATCCGCATTCAATTTCTTGATATTCTACGGAATGAATCACAAACACCACTCATACAATAATACCTACAGTAACAATCGACTACAGAAGCACGCACAATAACTTGAACGACTGGATTTGGTGGACATTGGCCGCTCAGCATATTCTGAAAAAAAGAAGGAAATTATCGAATAAAGACGATAAATTAGGCACAATTGAGACCAGTTCTCTCTTTAGATTACTTGTATGGCATTCGGTGTCAGTTGAGGGTTCATGTCGAAGGACAAAAATTGTAGTTTTTTCTTTGAGAGATATGGCGCCAAAGTCGATCACGTTCGTCAGATCAAGTGTCACGTGATAACGGGGCGTCCCCAGTTGTAGGATGGGTCCCACGGTTATCGTTTAAAAGTGGACGACAACAACATTTTACCAGTGATTGTACGGTCTACGTTACAGAAGTAACGTACCACGTATCACGTACGAAACATTTTTAGTGCTTGGAAGAAGGAAAGAGGATGAATACGGACGAATTTTCCAGAGCCGACTTAGAACTCCACCAGATCATGCTTAGCCGCACCAGGCTGAAGTCTTCCATGAGAACCTCTACCCTCATGTCCGGATTTGCCCTGGTGAGTTAGCCTGGACTATAAGATTCGAGAGGTGGCCGACAACTGGGCTTATTTGTGAATAAATTGAATGTGAACGGATCGCACGTTTGTAACCAATCAGTGCACACCCAAGCTGTATCGTAGGCGCCTTTAGGACTACTGAAACGTAAATACTTACCGCTTAATTTATAGTTGTATTCGTGTGTCATTTTTAATTACAAATATAACCTCTCGTCTATTAGAGTGAATTCATTTTTATGTGTGGGTGCGTATCTACGTACAGATAACTCTCTCTCAACATTAATGTTTGTTCTTATAGACATATTTGTACATTGAATGCTCGTTAATCTACCACAATTCGTTTTCAGGAAATATGGTGGATTATTGAGTTTTTGGTAGATTAGCTGGATATACATTAATGGTTGTAGATAATACTGCTACTTGGAAAGTTAGGTTAGGTTTTCTTATTTAGACTGGGGAGGATGCTAGCTCAGAGGGTTACTTTGGAAATAGTGGTGGATAAAGCAGTGGTGGATTGATGAGAATTTACAGTTTTTGTACCAGTCTTGAAAATAATTCAGTGTGGTCTGCCCCCCTCCCCATCTTCTGTGTTGTCTCAAGTATCTATTGTCGTTCTATTGTGCGTTTCCTCAGGTTGCTATGGTGGAAGCTGAGATCAGCCTCAATACCCCCACTGAACTTTTAATCCTGTTTGCGATATCCACGGCCATCCTTGTCTTTGTGCATTTGCTGTCTCTCCTGATAGCCACCTTCCTCCTGCCGGACCTTGATGCCCTGGCAGCCATTCCCAAGACAGAGTTGGCACACAATTCAGCTTACATATCGCGTACTCCATGTGTGAACATTTCATGGTTCCTTTCCCACATTCTGGGGATATTTCTGTTCTTCATAGAACTCTCCCTTGTCGGTTTTGTCAAATTTAATGCACTCAACCCGCCCCAAACTAACACTAATGCAACAGCCAGTCCAGGTTTAGGCATTAGTAACCGAATACATGCAGGAACAGCAGCAGTTGTCACTATTGTTGTGTTGGGGTTGATATCTGCACCGTTCATCATTTACTCCTTCCACAACTTTTATCGCAAGCGAATACAGTTACAATCACAGCAGCTGTACAAGGCCGAGGAGCTGCTCAGAAAACTGGACGCCCTAGAATCCCCTGTACACCAGGAAACCACTCATAGGACCGTTTCCGGGGGAGACAAAACCACCGTCAACATGAGGGAGGAAAGAGAGCAGATTCTCATGACAGCAACAGATAATGTGAGGGACAGGGTTGCCGTGGTAGCACACTCGTACTACATCAGTGATGAGAAAAGAATATCCTCCATCAGAAATTCGTTGGAGAACTTCCACGATGCACAAGAAGGTGATGAATTTGTCTGATTTCACATTGCATCAATTCATTTTCACGTTGCGTGTATTTTCTACAATAAGAATCACAAACATCATATCACACCTCTATCCCACAAATATATTATACTTGATCTGTAATACTGACATATGTACAACCACACTGTCCTTCATAGTGCGGTTTGTATTATCTATGATAGCAGTGTGCTTTTATGGTTGGCAAGCTGCAATCATCACGTAATATGATATTGATTGAATGAAACTGACACACCTGGATGCAGCATGCATATATTGTACATAATAATGTAATGCTATTCAAAACACACACGCATAATAATACATAGGTCAATAGGGTATGTATTGTTTGTAGAAAGCATGGGACTGGTATTGACAGCAGTTTGACCGAGATTACGGTGTATGCACATGTACTACAGTGAATACTCGTTAAACCACCACAATTCGTTATCAAAGAATAAAGTGGGTTATCGAGTTTGGTGGATTAACTGGATATTCATTGGTACTTGTACAGTATATTGGTACTGGAAAATTGTGGCAGATTAAAATGTTTGGCGGGTGAAGCAGTGGTAGATTAACAAGAATTCACTGTATGTATGCCTGTGTGTGTATGATGCTAGTATGCATGGTTGTAGATAAGTATCACCTGTTAGTGTGTGTGTGTGTGTGTGTGTGTGTGTGTGTGTGTGTGTGTGTGTGTGTGTTTGTGTGTGTGCAAAACATGTAGCCTGATTTACGTACATATCCAATGCATTTTCAACCACTTATGTGGGGAACAAACGTGTTCACATTAGCCATGCATGCATGTAGCTGATGCAGGTAATATGCACTCATGCAACATCATAATATTATGGATCAATTCCCAACATTTCACATAATAATATTACCTAAGTATTAGGAATTAACTATGCTACGTATATGTACTGTATGTGTAACGAGCATTATAGTTTTTCTAATAATAGCCTGCATATAAACTGAACAGTTTATATATATCCTATACAGCATTATTAAATTCCTCACGTAATGTCATAACCAAGTACCATGCACTACGTAGTACTTGGCATGAAATACTATTATTTATACTTTCAGAAAGCTTTTTTGCATGAAAACTTTAATATCAGATCGATTGTGCATCACATCAAGTATTAATATACTGTATGTATAGCGGGAAAGTTTTGTGGACTCACTGTAAATTTGTGAATTTCGCAAAGAAACTGGTATTTGCGAAAGTTTTATTCGTGAACACTTAATGACATGATTGCCTGACAATCAATTGACCCAATGGGCGTTAAAAACGCAAAGCTTTTTTCGTGAAATTGAGCAATTTGTAAAAGTTTTTTGATCTGCGAAACTTTCCGTCCATACGGTATACAAGGTTAACCAATACTGCATAATTATAATAATAATTATTATATAATATTATGGCAATGCAATACATGCAGTGTATGTACATATGTATTTATATATGCATGTATGTGTACATGTATATAATTATTATTATACAAAAAATATACAGTTAGGTCAGTGTATAATGTTGCTTGAAAGGCTGAACATGGCCCTTAGTACACCCTTAGTCAGCAGGAACAAAGAAGCCTATAATATATATGGTGTGATATATTATACAGGTTTCTATGTACAGTCTGGAGTGTTCTTTTATGTATATATACACGATAATCTCATTACATAGTATACATAACACTATAGATTCTAAGAAACTGTAGTAAAAAGTGCTGCAAGTATACTTAGTGATGTGTTGAAAAGATGTATACATCGTAAGATGATTGGAGTTGAGAAATAGGAAGGAGACGCCGTTAGAGCTTTTCCACGAAGTTGATCCTGGCATGGGTGGATCCAGATCTGGTCTGTGTGGATTAGAGAGGATGTAGGTTACCATGATAACAATACAGACTCATAGGAACACACAGGTCCACATGTAGAACAGGAGATAGAGGCAAGATACAATCAACTTCCTGTATCGATGAAGTTTTCACCCCATTCAGTCCTTTGTAGATTATCGTGAACACATACAGATAATAGGAGGTATGGAGGGAGTAATGAAGGAGATCAGTCAGCCATAGAGTTCCTTCCCCATCATTAACAGTAAGCGGGTAGCGCTAATCAGTCCGAGGTGTGAAATAAAGAGCCAATTTCCCACTAGTAACAGACCAGGTAACACTCAGTCTGAGGTGTGGAATACAAACAGCTAATTTCCTGGACCAGGTAACACTCAGTCCAGGTGTGGAACACAGAGAGTTAATTTCCACCAGTAACAGCAAGGGTAGCACCAATCCGTCTGACCCTGACAGTCCATTTCCCATGGTCAACACAAACAGGATGTTACGGCTTGTAACCAGGATGTGCCACTTAGTGCACTTCACCCCAACTATGAGAACAGGAAAGAGGTGGGAGTACTCCCCTTGAAGGTGGAGCATATTATTACGTCACTCTGCACAAAGTAACACACTAGGGTGCAAGTTGCATAAGATGTTTTTCATATCAGACACGTACAAAAAGGACACTGTAAGTAGTAAGTATGTGCATGTGCAATCACTTTCTCCACAAATACTACACAGTACATAACTTGTGAACTGGAAGGTGTGTGTGTGTGTAGGGGGGGGGGGGGGGGCACAACCACAGCCCAACCCAACAGTTCAGCTGTGACCATAATTTTGCTTACAATCTCCAGGGTAACATTTAAGGGGAGGGGGACACATACCCTCGCATCTCCTACATCTGTACAGTATAAAAAAGTCCCAGTTACACTAGAGTGATGAAATGCTTGGTTATAAAGTGTTTTCAAACCGCCTTCAAGAAACCTTTATGTATGGTGTACTTAAATCAATTACATAATTGTCAACTGTTGTTGGGAAAATCCACAGTGACTGCTGTAGACGACCCACAGGGGTTGACACAACCAGATGAAGAATTCTCTCCACCAGACTGCATTTTAAACACTCCTGAATCTGAACAGATTTTCCCAACAACAGTTGGAAACTTCACAGCCCGAAACCCTATTCAATTACATAATCGTCCTCGCGCATTTACACACTACGTAATATATTGAACCGATTTCGACTCAACTGAGTTGGAAAGTGCTATAAAACTCTAGTCTAATCAGGGCTAGTGGCGCTACAAATGGTACCCTTTTAATAACCCTGTGAACGAGATAATAATTAGCACAAAACAGGATCCCCAACCATTCGGCACAGCTACTGGAGGTTTAGTGTACACATGCTGTTCTCTGGTCATTACTGCCTGCCGGCTGACACTGTATACATTGGCTGATAGGAGCTTGCCTAATATGGTAACACACAGGATACTACTCCCACACATCCTGTACTGTGTCACTCATCATGTGAAGCTATATAGGAACCTCCAGGTGGATTTTGAAGATAGCACACACACACACACACACACACACACACACACACACACACACACACACACACACACACACACATATGCACACACACACACACACACGACAACACACACATACGACAACACACGCACACACATGCACACGCACGCACGCACGCACACACACACACACACACACACACACACACACACGACAACACACACACACACACACACACACACACACACACACACACACACACACACAAACACACCTGTTGCTGAACACTGTACTTGTCTTCTCCATGTCTTGAACGCTCCTCATAAAGAATATCATTATGCGTGAGTTTGTCTTCGACTTTCAGAGCCTGTTGCAGAAAACACACAAGATTGGTGCACTTAACAATGTAAACTTGAACCATTTCTTCGCATGCATAGAAGATGGTTGTTGAGACAATTTTTAGGTCTTTCAACTAATTGGAAATTTCATAATTACTTACGTGTAGTTAGCGCTGGGCGGTATCAAAAAATATCAGTTTCGGTATATTGCCAACATCATACGACGGTATTACGGTATACCGAGT
>OZ026548.1:1267500-1292500 GCA_964020155.1 Chondrilla cf. caribensis
CTCACCATTTTGTTGATTCGAACTTTGGCCACATACACCACAAAATCAGGAGACCTCTTGTCCAGCGGTTTTATCACAAACTGAGGAATGAACCAAGAACACACACACACAGTGCATTCGCATACAGTAAATTCCTGTTAATCCACCAACACTTTGTCCACCACAACTTCCCAGTACCAACACAGTATACAAGTACGTACTAATGAATATCCTGTTATTCCGCCAAACTTCTTAATCCACCATATTTTCGAAAACAAATTGTGGCAGATTAACGAGAATTCACTGTACGACCATTCACAGACAAATGTACAGTGTGAAGACAGATACGTACGTTAATAACATGCAAACACACATGTACGTGTATGTAGTGTACGAATATTCAGTCCATGCGATATACCACATGCATTCAAGTTTCGTCTCACGTCAATTTGGAGAATGGCCATGTGAAACAATTTTTATTTCATTTTTAAATATATACTTAGCACCTTCCCACTCCTTGTATACATAATTGAATTTAAATTGGAAATTCGTCTACTATAGTTACAAAACTGGTAGAAAATTACTTAACATAAAATTTGTATACATTTGATGAGGACGTGCATACAACACATGTATGCTCACAGATGTATGCATGTTGACAATGTACAGTTGCATGTTCACAGATGTACGCATGTTGACAATGCACAGTTGCATGTTCACAGATGTATGCATGTTGACAATGCACAGTTGCATGTTCACAGATGTATGCATGTTGACAATGCACAGTTGCATGTTCACACAACATACAAACACATGCTCACACAATGTGAGAACACATGTTCACAAAATGTACACTTGCATGTTCACACAATGTATGTATGCATGTTCACAGATGTACTACACACAGACGTACACCCAGTACGCACCTTCTTGTCGCTGTATGCAACATTACGGATCTCATTCCAAGGGAAGGTGATCTTAGGCGTCAAGATATCCCCAGGCTCGTAGATATTGATCCCGTGAGCATCTACGCCGAGCTTCAGGTCTGTCCCCTTCTTGTTCTGTGCGGACAAGAAGCAACAGAAACACACCAGGTACTCTGTAGTGGGGGGTATGCTACCTCAGGAAATCAGGTTAATTCCGATACTCAGCAACATACAGCCAGTGAACTCTCGCTATTCTGTCACAATTCACAGATGAAATGGATTCAGTTCTACACTGAACACTTGGAAATTGAGAAACAGAGAGGTTGTCCGAGCATTTACACACACAGCGGCCGACAGGATCTACTGATTTAATGCATATATCAAATTCAAGGAAGAAAGGTGTTCAAGGGTGCCATGTAGTGACTTTTCCATAACAATGTGTCACACAGTCTACAAACAGCTACACATTGTGTTCAAGTAAAATAGTTATTGGCCTTCCACACACACACACACACACACACACACACACACACACACACACACACACACTTACTGTTATATCGAAATAACTGATGCCATACATATCCAAATCTTGTGCTAATTTGAGATATTCCAGTTCAGCTTCCTCTCTACACACAATATGCACATTCGTAACACGAGTCACAAATCCAGTACACACATATCTTAAAATGTTGCTAATACATGTAAATGTATGCGGTACACACGTGTGTGAAAACATTTAAATGTATACATATGACACATACTGTACATGCAGTATGCACATACATATCCAGGTACAATAAGTATAGGCATACATATGTACATACACACATAACCAAACACAATAAGTACATATGTACTCACACTCACAATGAGTACATACAGTACATACACACATACAATGGTTAATAGTTATGTCCTGCCTAGGTGTGCTGTAAGCAGATACAAACTGCTATAATTGATTACCAAAGGTGAAGCCCGAGGTAATCTGTTAGCACTTTATCTGCGGCAGCACACCAAGGCGGGGTATAACTAACTTGTATCCTGGTGTGGTGAATGATAGACTATTTATACAGCAAATATGCACATAGTCCAATACAACATATTATATACGATAGAAATGTGTTTACTGATTTCCAGCCTTGTTCTCACACAATTAATCCTAACAATGAAACCTGTCTGGTGACCTGTGCTGTATCACTGACCTGTGCTAAAAGACTTATGTACGCATGTACTTCCTTTGATCTACCCCTCAACCAGGATACAAGTACACATAAATGTACACACTCATACACATATGTACGTACACAGATACAAACATACGCTCATACATCAGGTATCAGGTATAAGGTATACATATGTACGTATGGACGTACTGTACATACCTAGTGACTTTGTATTGGTCCTCACACCAATACTGTTTTATGGTCGTTTCCCATGTCTCTGGACTCATTTTGAACTGTTGTATCACCTATGTACATACGTATGTAGAGTGAGAAAAGTGATGGTGTTATGGTGATTTTTGTGATGATGGTGAGGATTGTAAAAGTGTGATGGTGAAGATTGTAGTGTGTAGGTGCGTGTTAGTGTGTGTGTGTGGTGCATGCTTATGTGTGAATCATGTGTAAAGTATACATATACGTATGTATGTACTTGTTACAGAAGTACATATGCATGCACGCACACTACGTACGTACGTATATGCACATTATACAGTACATACTGATTCCTATAAGCACATATATACGTACATACAGTACATATGTATGTATGTACATCACTTACTCTCTGTGGAATGAAGTCCTCGATGGCTAAAAACCCTGGTTTATGCACATCCTCGTCATACTCCCCATACAAGGCCTGTGCAGCGTACGCAGCCATCATCATGGCGGTCTCAGGGGGGCAGTATATCTCCTGGGAGAGTATCTTCTCGTTGACCTCGAGGAAGAAGAAGTGTCTTGTGATGTCCTGGATGAGCTCGTTCTCCACATCCTCTGGGTAGAGCATGATCCTGAACTGCAAGACGAAGTGGGACCCCTTCGGGATGTCTTGATCCAATAACTACACAAAAGCACACAAGTAGAACAGTACCACAGGTAACAACAGATTACTGCATCTCTGACACTAGAGGCACATGTACAGTGTGTATGTAGTACTAGGGCTGGGAATCAGGTGTAATATTCAAAATGATTATCAGTACTTAGAAACCGATTAATCGCGTGATCACCAGAAGTATTTGGGTGGGCATAACCGGAAACCACTCCCACTTCATTAGACTGAGTAGTCATCCAATAGATGTGAAGTGGAGTCTTAAGTGTCCTTTTCACATTTCAGGTACTCTTGAAGTACAAAATTGAACCCATGGGTGAAGGTTCTGGGTAATAAGATGGGTGTGGCTTCCTAATCTACTCATTAATTACTTCCTGTGATTAATCGATTTGCTTGCACTATCACCGATAATCAGATTTGAAATGAAAATCGATTGATTAATCGATTAATTGATAAATCATCCCAGCACAAGTATGCACATATACGTACAGTATATACAGTACAGTGAATAAGTCTGAATATGACCTATGGATTGTATGTTCAGTGCATACATTGTATGTACAAGGTGTGTACCACACGTAAAGTGTGTGTATTGGATGTAATGTATGTATATGCACATAGTAAGTACGTAAATTGTATGTAAAGTACATGTATTGTGTGTATAATGTGTGTATTGTATGTACTGTTACCCTATGGACTCTTAGTACATTATGTAGACAGTGTCCACGTGAGTTGTGCAAACTCCTCCTTTCATTTCACAACATTATGCCCCGATTAAGCAATCAACTGGTTATCATACATTGTACATATACATACATACATATGTCCATAAAATGCACAAGAGTACATGAGGACATCATGTACGTCATACACATGTACCTATATATGTACGCATGTATGATTACATGTACATGCATACACAAAAATGCATATGTGGTTGAGTGGATGGGGTGATTGAGGTATGAAATCACAAAACGGCAGCGTGAATTGAAACCGATGAACCGAAAATGATTTCGTGGTTGTGAAAATATCCTGTCAATAAGCTGGTCAAAGAATCAATTAGTGTTCCCAGCCCATTCAACTACAGTGGAGCCTGTACTAAAGGACTCTCCCAATAAAGGACACCATAGAAATCACCTCCGTACAAAGGACATGTTCTAAGGCACCAAAAGTAGACTCTCCTATTGTGCTAAAACATTTTTCACCTCTGAAGAGTGGACAACCTCTCTACAGTGGACAAATTAGCTGGTCCCAATGTGTCCTTTATAGAGAGGTTCCACTGTACAGTCCAACTTGTTTGGTAAGTATGTATCTCAATGGACACACTACATATGTACTTAGCAGAGGTACTGTCTATCAGTAATGGTCGTTATGGTACACATTAGCTGGGATCAAGTGAAGTGTATGTAATAACAGAAGTGTGTACTGGTCAGGGTACATACCGAGTAAGTTGCAGTGTAGTTGTCATGGTAACCATGTTAAGGATCAGCATTGAACAGACCATTCACTCTACCCACTCACACTCTCCAATTTCTCCTCTCACTCTATCCCCTCTCACTTCCTCCACTCTCTCCACTCACACTTTCCTCTCACTCTCTCCATTCACACTCCACTCACTCTCTCCCCACTCACACTCTCCACTCACTCCACCCTCTCACACTCTCCACTCACACTCCACTCACTCTCTTCACTTGCACTCTCCACTCACACTCTCACTCTCACTTTCTCCACTCTCTTCACCCACTCTTTCCACTCACTCTCTTATCATCCCTAAGCCAGGCCTTGTATCCTTTGGCATCTGTGTACAATAGTCCATAGTACCAGACCTCACGAATACCCAAGGTCTTACAGACTTGTTCGAACAGTTCACGACCTAAAGCTTTCTCCTGTGGAGAGAAAAATGTACAATAATATGTCACAAAAGTGAAGGTCATGACACATGTAGAACAACATGTACAGGTCATGAAACATAGTACAACATGTACAGGTCATGAAACACAGTACAACATGTACAGGTCATGAAACACAGTACAACATGTACAGGTCATGAAACATAGTACAACATGTACAGGTCATGAAACATGCAGAACAACATGTACAGGTCATGAAACACAGTACAACATGTACAGGTCATGAAACATGCAGAACAACATGTACAGGTCATGAAACATGCAGAACAACATGTACAGGTCATGAAACATGCAGAACAACATGTACAGGTCATGAAACATGCAGAACAACATGTACAGGTCATGAAACACAGTACAACATGTACAGGTCATGAAACATGCAGAACAACATGTACAGGTCATGTAACACACTGTAAAACATGTACAGGTCCTGAAACACAGTACAACATGTACAGGTCATGTAACATGTCATACAACATGTACAGGTCCTGAAACACAGTACAACATGTACAGGTCATGAAACATGTCATACAACATGTACAGGTACGTATATAGGTCATTTTTCAAAAGTCAAATATTTCAACGTATGTATACATAAACTCCAAAACATTGTGCTGTATTATCCACATGTACATGTTGGTATGTTTGCAATTACGTATATGCATTGAATACATAAACCATAGCATGGATTGTACTCACAGTGATGTATATGTACATACATATGTACAGAATCTATTGTATACTAATGTATGTATGTATGTTACTATGTACGTATGTATTGTATTCCATTGTATGTATGTATAGATTATACATCTCATCCAAATTATGCACTTATGTACATACATAAGTGCATAAACGTTATTGTGGTATACATGTATACATGTGATAAATAGTGTGTGTCCTATTATGGATAAATCATTAATTATTATGAAATATTATGTAATTTTGTTAATTGCCAATGACTTAGTCGAGAATATTCACAAAAGCAAACAGTACATGCAGTAGCTAGCTTTACGTAGATATTACGTCGGGCTCTCTGAGTGTCTGCTGCTGTAATTATTAGTGTGAAGGCATGATTAATTGATCAAGAAGGATGGCTTTGTGTATGCATGATCGAACAACAGAGCCACCACATCACGTACACAAATTATTTAAACTCTGTATATACACATAGGTATTGATTGATTGATTGGTTGATTGATATTCTATTTTACGTGAGGAAACCTTTAGGCTTGATGCTACTTTTCAAGGCTCCCACGAATCACACAGAACAACAACCACGACACAATACACAACTGTTACAATAACACAATAATCAGTAGTCTGAGGGTTACATTGAAGTGAGAATCAAAGTTTCATCTATGTCATCTTCAGGTCTAACATACATCCTTATCATGTACAGTACCTACATATCATAATTTCACACACACACACACACACACACACACACACACACACAGTTCTTTTCTCTACTTCCCAGCCTTCATCCACCACAAACAGCTATCCAGATCCTCCTTACACCTACTATCCATCCAACAACATTCCCAGTATACGAAACACACACACACACACACACACACACTTCTACATACAGTATACTTATAAAACATAATATAATATCTATAATACATATATCAAACATAATATTGCACATGCGTATATACATACGTACATGAGTACACATGAATGCACACACAATTACATGTATAAACATATACAAATATACTGCTACATACAATTACATACTGCACATATACACACTTTATGTACACAGATACACAATGTATATACATACATGCGAATATATTATGGATGTATATACACATGCATACACACACATGCATGTTTACACACACAAACTTACTACATATGTATATATGCATTATGATAAACTATTGTATATACACGTGTGTATATACATCAAGATAGCTTCTTAACGGACTGCAAACTAAGTCACATTAACAATATCCAACGAGGAACAGGTGGTGGAGTGGGTGAAACAGTACAGAGCGTCTTGCAATACGCTAGAAACCAGCAGCAGTTATTGAGACCAGATGTACACCTCACCCGCCACACGGAAACCACGTTGGCTAACAAGTAAGACGGGTCGACAAACTCCACGCGCTATTCTATACCTTCATTTAGGCCTGTGGAAATCACCAAGCTGTGTCCCCCATACACTAGGGACACCACCACATATACGTACACCGGTGTGTCTGGGTGTCCAATTCGACCGTACGTCGAAGGGAGGACGAACAAACAAACGACTTACTAATGCTGCTTCCAAGATTTCTACAATTTAACATCAGGGCTACATAGGTTAAGAACTATTCTTTTACTCAAGCGGCCAAATAACACGTTCTGAGGGGAAGCTTTTTATTGTAAGGAGATCTGTGATTCGAAAAGATTGTCAAATCCACAATTATTAGTTGGGTTGTGAGCCAATAACCCCTCCTGACAGTATGTATGGCATACGAGGAAGACCTGCTACAGTGGTCTTGTGTGAAGGCTCATTGTCAGTTTTATCGAAGCCTGAAACTTATTCTAAATCGCTTCTTCTTGTCATGTAGACAAACCTCAATTGAGAAGTGAAGCTCCGAGTTGACCGTCGAAACCACCACATCCAGGTGCTTGGGCATCCGTGCTTCCTCTGAAGAGACGACAAGAGTAGTCTTCAAGCAAAAGAAAAGAGAGATTATCGTAATAAAACCTACCAAGTGAACGTGTTATTAATAGTCAGTGCCACCGGCTTACGCGAGCATATGTACGTATATGTACGTACTGTATTTGAATGTTAATATAATAGTGGTACTCAATTATTACAGAAAACATTGACTATATTTCTGTATACAATAGTTGACACTATAGACGATGTCTGTATATTATTTTGTATACATGGGATAGATTCTACATACAAATGCCAATTATAATACAACCCAAGTGTTTAGCATTCCACGCGCTCTTCGCGCTACAGGGGTGTCAAAAGTAGTTATGCGAACAATGCAGCTGATTGTATTACTAACGTGGGCCAGCCTTTATGCATTGTACGGTACTCCTGCCCTTCATTTTGGCAAGTCAGGGATGAAATTGAATTTTAAAAGACTGTTAATGGGTCCCATTGAGAACACTGTAAAATAGGTATGAAATTGTTATAGAATTGTAATCAAAGTAATGATATAGTTTCATAGTATGTTATAGCATGCAGCCATACCAATCAACTGCACAGGTACATGCACACACACACACACACACACACACACACACACACACACACACACACACACACACACACACACACAAACACACACACACACACACACACACACACACACACAAACACACACACACAAACACACACACACACACACACACACACACACACACACACACACACACACACACACACACACACACAAACACACACACACACACACACACACACACACACACACAAACACACACACACAAACACACACACACACACACACACACACACACACACACACACACACACACACACACACACCAATCAGTTTGCTCACACTAATCCCAGACTCAATGAAAGGAGTTTTATCATACCACAGCTATGAATGATCTACGTGTGTGATCGAAATCATAGCAACTCAAATGCCTCAGATGCAGTTCATACTTTTATGGCATATCATAGATGCATACCTTGAGATGTGTGTCATGCATGGAAGGTATGATACAGTCAATGAAAGGGTACTCACTGAGACACATGCACATGTACGTGATCGATTAATATTGGAAGGTTGTTTGGTTTGAATACGTATAATACACGATGGAAACTGAATCTGGAACTCAGCACAGAGGCTAGTAATTCAGCAGATTGAATGGAATAACCATGGCAACTAACCACAAGTCACAATGCTCCATGGATTACTGTGACCACTGCTGAGTCAGCAGTATTGTGGTTTGAGTGGAACAGCTGTTGCGTAGATTAGTTTGTGTGCGTATCATTGTTTGTTTTTCTATCTTGTTGTCGATGTTGTTTTTGCCATTATTGTTGTTTTTCACCCTTTGTGTGTTATTTCATGCCTATATTATTTTATAATTTACAATTCACAATTTAATATTATTATTTGTGTACATGAACAATATAATCAAGTATTTAAAAAAATACATGCTTACATTAAAATATACACAGCAAGACATATACACGTAATATATTATTACATTATATATATTTATATATATATACATATACATGTATGCATATAGTACTTACGTATGCACATTATTAGACTCTTGATTATGCAGAAATTCAATTATGTACATATATTATGTCCAATGTATGTGTGTGTGTGTGTGTGTGTGTGTGTGTGTGTGTGTGTGTGTGTGTGTGTGTGTGTGTGTGTGTGTGTGTGTGTGTGTGTATTTACTACAATACTTGTTGGACCTTTGTGAATGATTGTGTGCATCAACGCAAACATTACCTATACATTTTAATATTTTACACACGATATATAATTATATATATAATTACATATATATTACATATATAATTTTATTTTATACACGCACACAGCAACAATAATAATTATTATTACATATCAAATCAGTAGACACCACTGCACACTATACACAAATATTAATGTAAGGATTATTTAAATCAAACCATTACTATTACAAAAAATTAAAATACTATTAGTCTCCAGCTGGCTAATATTAAAATATTAAATTATTGTATTATAATGTTGTTGTGTTCTTATACATCAGATGTGCCTTGAGGGTGTCCTGGAAAACAAAATAAACAACAAAACAATAATGTTAATTACCATCCCTATTTACTGTACACAAATAAGCTTGTGTGGAAAAATTCAGATTTTACAACAAACAAATAAACAAAAAAACAAACAGATGCTGGCGTTTTGCACATGAAATCCTACTTTTTGCATGAGCGGAATATACGTATACACAAGTGCATGTGTATATTCACACACACATACTAAACTGTGCTCGTGTACATTTGTAAGTACATACGTATCTCAAACAATAATAAACGACCTAATAAGTACATACGTATATGAACACAAGGATTAGTTCGTTCTTACAATCTGTTGGTTGAGACGATGGATCTCCTTATTCTTTTCTGTTAAAGTATTTTGTGTTTTTTCCTTGAACTCCTCAGCCACAGCTATTGCTTCCTGGCGAGATTTGATGTTTTCTTCCAGTTTCGAGCACTTTGTTTGCCACATATCTGAATATACATACACATATACATAGCATGTAGGTGTTAAGAGAGCGTGTGTGTGTGTGTGTGTGTGTGTGTGTGTGTGTGTGTGTGTGTGTGTGTGTGTGTGTGTGTGTGTGTGTGTGTGTGTGTGTGTGTGTGTGTGTGTGTGTGTGTGTGTACGCATTCACTCACATACTGTAGGTATGAGCATATTATGGTATTCACACATACACATTATGCAGTGCATATACAGTACATCCGAATATGCACAGTTACAATACAGGCAATGTTATTGAACAGAAACACATCAAATAGAGTGATCTTACTAACCGATCTTTGAGCTACAAGTAACCATTTCAATCTCTGCTTGGGATTTCACTGCTCTCTTCTCCTCCTGTTCCTTCAGGAGCTGCTTTCGAAGATGAGTGACCTAAAATTTGAATGCTCATGAGAGTGAAAATGTCCATACAAATGTGTACACATAAATGCATGTACGTACACATGTACTTGAAAATGTAGTTGCCATGTAAAAAGTAGCAATATACATAATTAAAGACATGGAGACATTGTTTACCCATGTATGCATGTGCATGTACACACACGCACACACGTACGTGCATACACACATACACATGCTCTCTCAACACCTACACACATTCACACACACTACCTCTGATAGGAGGGTTTCCTTTTCTCTGATCATTTGTGACTGTGTTATTGACAGCTGCTCCACTGTCGTAGCAACATTGGTCTCTGCCTCCTTTTGAGCCTTAGGCACAACAACAAAAGGAGCAAATTAAAAAAATTATGCAAAATTTTCAATGTTTCATAGGTGTACGCATGCATACGCATGTATGTATTTGCACCATTGCTATACAACACGTGTGCACATGCATGCATGACTATGTAAGTACGTATACACTGGAGTGCTACCACGATATACGTATCAATAAGTCGGCATATCACGACATGAACGATAGACTCTGAACCCTATGTCGACATGGTACACAATCAATTAAAGGGTTATCTCCGAATATATAGTATACATATATGTAGTACGGCAGTAGCTGCTACTTGCAATATGAAGGATTACTATATGACTGTGTCAACCTAAACCCAAGAGCACAGTCTGGCATCACGTGAGATATTCAGAGGAGCAGAATGGCTCGAGACTGACGGATGAGAAACTCGTTTGTCGATTCTACGTACAAGGGCACGATTGCATACTCTGGAAACACCAGCAATCGTACTACCCTTTTTGGAAGTTTAATGCCATGACATAGACCTCTGTGACATGAGAAATAAGTCATATTGTGCCAGCATACACTGTAGGTGTGGGTAATTCTATGGATGTGGTGTGTGTGTGTTGTAATGACATATGTACATTCATATGCAGATTCGACATTCTACGGGAGACCTTGCTGTGTACATATGGATACATCCAGGGTTAATACCAACAATGTATGGGCTCACCACTTCTGCCATTGTCATTCGACGTGCCTGCTCCTCCAGCTCCATCAGATGTTGCTGCTTCAGACAGGCGTACTCCTCCCTGGCACTCTTTACCTTGCTCCAAATATCCTCTCGCTCTTTCGACAGCTTCATCTATTGGAGAGTTGTGAAGGCATGTTAACTGATGTGGATGATTGTGTGTGTGTGTGTGTGTGTGTGTGTGTGTGTGTGTGTGTGTGTGTGTGTGTGTGTGTGTGTGTGTGTGTGTGTGTGTTTGTTTGTGTGTGTGTGTGTGTGTGTGTGTGTGTGTGTGTGTGTGTGTGAGTGTGTGTGTGTGTGTGTGTGTGTGTGTGTGTGTGTGTGTGTGTGTGTGTTTGTAATCAATGTACACACACTCTATACAGTACGCATACAGTATCTGATAGGAGGATAACCATCTTACCACTTCTTCTTGAGTGTCGAGCTTCAACTTTCCAAAGTCTTCTCTGCCTTGTTTCAGTTCCAGTCTAGTGTTTCTCACACTTTCTTCAAATGTGGACACCCGTGTTGCTACTTCATCCTTGAGCTTTGCCATCTTCTTCTCCCACAATTTCCTTTCACTTTGTTCCTGAGCCATAGCAGCCTGAGAGAATATCAAGAAGGGTCTTAGTGGTGCTGTCTGCGAAGATGCAGTGGTGCTGTGTGTGAGGATGCTGTGGTGCTGTGTGTGAGGATGCAGTGGTGTTGTGTGTGAGAATGTAGTGGTGCTGTCTGTGAGGATGCAGTGGTGCTGTCTGTGAGAATGCAGTGGTGCTGTTTGTGAGGATGCAGTGGTGCTGTGAGTGAGGATGCAGTGATGCTGTGTGCGAGGATGTAGTGGTGCTGCGTGTGAGGATGTAGTGGTGTTGTGTGTGAGGATGTAGTGGTGCTGTGTGTGAGGATGAAGTGGTGCTGTGCATGAGTATGCAGTGGTGCTGTGCATTTTCTGAATTTTGTTTGTTTGTAACAACACAACAAGACAATGATTGAGCAATTCTATCCCATTATTGCACAACACCCCTCTTGTAATTACAGCATGATTAGCATGTGTACTACACTAACCTGATATTTCGAGATATCACTTTCAAGTTTCCTCACAATCTCCTCTTTCTGCTGCGTCTCTTCCTCATATGAGGACTTCAGTTTCTTCAGTTCTGTCTGTAACTTCTTGCAGGTTTGTTCCTTGGCAGATAAACGTGTCTTCATGGCTCCCAGCTGTAGGAATGGTCAAAATATACACAAAATGATGAAGCTCAAATTACTCAGGAAGGAATATTTGTAAGGTCCCATTGGAGAGTAGAAGGACTCTCCCATACTTAGATTTGCCTTTCTCGTAGGGCATGTTACAGAGCCAAATGCCCCAAATCATAGACTAGTTTTACTGAAATATGTGTAGAATTATTTTGAAACGGTCAGTTCTGATCTGTTTGTCTTACTCAACCGCTGATGCCATGATGAAATGACTCACAAGATGACTGTGTATTAGGGTTTGACCCAGAAAATGGGAATGGGAAACGACTCGTAGAATATTCATCTACCCAACAATGGATTCTGATACCACCTACAAACTATACACTTCAGTCCATCTTCAAGCTGGAACACTCAATCAAATTCATCTTTCACTGGAGAAAACTCACAATTGAACCCAAAAGGAGACCTTATGTCACCTTTTGAGATGAGTACCAACCAACGCACCCACCAACCTGTGACAATAGAGTGTCCAAACCAGACACAGATCCTGAGCTGAACGAAGCCGGCTGGTCGGGCGGGGACATCATCATAAGGTCATCCATGTCCCTGGAGAAGGGCACCCCGTCCTGGTGGGATCCACTCTCTGATTTCTCCTGAACTTCTGAGCTTGCTGAGAGTGATGTGGAGTTGGTTATTTCTTGACTGCCGTCCAGAAGATCTTCTTTAGAAATGGATACGGAGTCACTTTGGACAGTGTCAGAAGTTGAAGATACTGGTCTATAGATGAGCATGCATGTGAGTATGAGGACACTGATAGGTTTGTTGGCAAAGGTACGTACATGTACCTGCATGTGCACATGTACCAATACATACATACAGTACATAAATACATACATTTACACCCACGTGAACAAACAATCATACACTAATACACACACGCGAGCGCATGCATGTGCACACAACACACTAACACATACACACACACATGTACACATACACATACACGTACACATACGTACATGTACACACACACACACACACACACACACACACACACACACACACACACACACACACACACACACACACACACACACACACACACACACACACACACACACACCTACTCACCTTGATCCACTCAGCTGGTCCTTGAGCTGCTCCAGCTCAGTCTTGTATTGCTGTTGCAGTTCCAGAAATTGCAAGTTTGCCAATTCCCAAGTCTTGGTCAAGTCCACCTTTGACTGCTTCTCCTTGTCCAGCAAACTGCGAAGATTGGCTACTTCGCTGTGAGCTTTTTCCAGGTCACCTTGTAACACATCTACATATGTATGTATGTACACAATCAACATAAGCATGTATGTACGTACATTCAGTACTCTTTGGTGTCATCTACCTACTGGTCTGTGTGTATACTCAATCCTCTGTATCGTCTACCTACTGGTCTGTGTGTCTACTCACTCCTCTGTATCATCTACCTACTGGTCTGTGTGTCTACTCACTTCTCTGTATCGTCTACCTACTGGTCTGTGTGTCTACTCACTCCTCTGTATCGTCTACCTACTGGTTTATGTGTCTACTAACTCCTCTGTATCATCTACATACCTACATTTTTGCCTGTGTGTCTACTAATTCCTCTGTATTGTCTACGTACCTACATACTTGTCTGTGTTGTCTACCTACGTACTCGTCTGTGTGTCCACTCACTCCTTTGTGTGGTCATCACGTCTAGCTTGATCTCCACATCACTTCGCAAAGAGCGTTCCTTGTCAAGCAATTTCTGTATCTATTGAAATTGTACAGGACACAGTACAGGGTTGTACAGGACACAGTACAGGGTTGTACAGGACACAGTAAGGGATTGTACAGGACACAGTAAAGGATTGTACAGGACACAGTAAAGGATTGTACAGGACACAGTAAAGGATTGTACAGGACACAGTAAAGGATTGTACAGGACACAGTAAGGGATTGTACAGGACACAGTAAGGGATTGTACAGGACACAGTAAAGGATTGTACAGGACACAGTAAAGGATTGTACAGGACACAGTAAGGGATTGTACAGGACACAGTAAGGGATTGTACAGGACACAGTAAAGGATTGTACAGGACACAGTAAAGGATTGTACAGGACACAGTATAAGCCTGTACAGGACACAGTATAGGAGAATTGTACACTAACAAAAACTATTTCCCATAGTTCCAATGCAGACATTCTTCACTCCTGGAGATTGTCCCTCTTAAGAGCTCCCACTGTACTTTATTCTCTCCTCCTCATCTACTGTAACCGTATTCTAAGGCTCCTCTCAGCCTCACCTTGGATTTCTTCGGTTTGTCCGGTTTCTCCTGCTTCTTCTCAGCAGGCTGGGGCAGTTCAGCAACCTGTCCTGCTGGCACATCCTTCTGTTTCTCCTCTGCCAGGTCTCCTCGGTTCTCCTTTTCTTCCTTGAGGGACGACTGATGCTCTCCAACCTCTGGTTCACCATCAAGAAGAAGTGCAGTGTGTTCCTCATCGGAGGTGATGTCGATCAGTTGACCCACACTAGAAGATCCTTCCAAAGACTTGATCTTGTTCTCTGTCTGACCCAGCTTGGCTTTCAGAAAGGCGATTTCTTCTTCGAGAGGGATTACCACTGCTCTCAGTTTCTCAGATTCCTCGTGAGCCTGGAGGAAATAACACTGACAAGGATGATACGGTACAGAAATACAGAGTGGTTGTTATGGTCACAGTCAATCAATAACAAACCTACACACACACACACATACACACACACACACACACACACTCACACACACACACACAAACAAACATGCACACACGCGCACACATACACGTGCGCACACACATACACACACACACACACACACACACACACACACACACACACACACACACACACACACACACACACACACACTTGGGTGTGCTAACCACTGTGTGTCAACAACATACAGTACTACAGATAAAGGGAAAACCACAAATACTGTATCTACATGTGTCGGTCAAAAACTTAAGGATACTGAAAAATTTATACTGTACATACAGTTGAGACCACCTGTGGGACCAGTGGTCGCAACTGTGAGGTGATCCTAATTCTGATGTTGACAATATGTATAGAGTGATACAGTACAGGAATTCCTGGGAGACTGGGAAATAGTGGTCCTGTTACTGGAGTGGTCTCATCACCAAAATGGTCTTTGATCAGGGTTCTACCTTAAGTTAATACACATGCTTGCATGTATGCATGTAAGCCTGCCACATGCATGCATGTACGTATGCATGTAAGCCTTCCACACCTTCTCCATGTGTTTCTCCAAAGACTCAGCCCGTGCTAAGCGTGGTGCCTGCTGGTGAGTGGAGGCCACTGGTTGAGGGGGTGTGGGCTGGGAAAATTGATTACTCGTTGACAAGTCCGAAAGCCGAACGGCTGTTTGCTGGTTCATCTGGGACTGCTGCAGTTGGGCAATCTCGTTCTGGAGCCTCTGACGTTCCAAGTTCCACGTAGCTCTCTCTTTCTGAAGAGTACTGATGTTGTAGGAGTCTTCAGCAGTCACTGTGAGGATAACACACACATAACGGTCATAACACTACCTGGACTTAGATTATACACTAAACAGATGCTGTACACACACATGAATGCATATGTACTTGTAAGTATGAACAAATACAGTACACACATGCATTAGTATGTGTTGGTACTATTGTATATGTACATCTTGTACATACGTACGTACATATGAACATACGTATCATGTATATATGTATGTACAAATACAGTACATATACGTATGCATTAGTACGTGTTGGTACTATTGTATACATACGTACATCTTGTACATACATATGAACATACGTATCATGTATATATGCATGTACATACGTAGAAAGCACTCATGAAATGGACTACACTACAAGGTATCAACACAAATACGTACGTATGTACTTATGCATGTACACAAATCATGTACATACAGTACACATCATGATTGTTGCCATAATGTACGCATGTACAAACTTAAGCACTCTCGGAGACTGCCGATCACTACAGCCAGGTCTCACTGGAGGACACATATCACAAGACTTCTCACCCTTGACTATCTGTTTGAGTGAATTTATCTCATCCACCATCTGCTTGTGTTCATCTCGGAAGCTTTCCTTGAGTAGGGACTCGCTCACCGCAGCCGCCGCCCTCACATCATCCACCTCCTGATCCTTGGACTCCAGGTCACCCTTCAAGGTAAAACACTCCTGTTCCTTCCTGAGGAGCAACTGTTTGAACCTGTTCAATTCAGCTGCAAGTAAAGTTGCGAGTAAATCGGGTACACAAGTACACATGTCAAAATTCACACACTGTTGATACATACATAAAGAAACACGGTACAATGTTGATTTTATAACACATTCACAGATATACGTATATTTTAGATATATATGTATGTACATAAGTAAACATGGCATGTACTGTACGTATATGCATATGATGTTGATTTTATAACACATTCGCAAACATATTGTACAGACATATGTCAATGTTCAGCAACATTAGACACACGTACATACGTACATACCAATGTAGTACAGAGAAAACGTGTACTAAAATTACAGACAATATGTGGTCATTTGGGAGACAAAACATAATTGTCTGTACTGTGTGCACGTGAATATTGAGACCAACTCATTACAGAGAGAGGTGGTCTTTATACAGAGGTACATGTGATATAACTGGGCTCATTTACTACACTGTGTACATGTGGTCACTACAGAGAGGTGGTCTTTATACAGAGGTACATGTGATATAACTGGGCTCATTTACTACACTGTGTGCATGTGGTCACTACTGAGAGGTGGTCTTTATACAGAGGTACATGTGATGTAACTGGGTTCATTTACTACACTGTGCATGCGGTCACTACAGAGAGGTGGTCTTTATACAGAGGTACATGTGATGTAACTGGGTTCATTTACTACACTGTACATGTGGTCACTATAGAGAGGTGGTCTTTATGTGGAGGTAGAAATGAAGGAATTGAGCTCATCTACCATACCTCATACAGAGTTACCAGGGACAGGTGGTCATAAATTAACATAATAATGAGGTGGATGTTTGTGTGCTCGTGTGTGGTATTACACCACTGTTGTTAATAATGCTGTATACATCTTACCACTCCAAACTCTACTCGGTCGTGAACTCACATTCCATTTGAAGCATTTGGGTCATGAACTTCTTCCTTTGTCTCCCAAATTCCTCTTCCATGCGTTTACGTTCGTCGCCTGTTTTCTTCTTGGTCGGCGTTTTTTTCTCTTCGATTTCAACCTCGCTGTTACTCGGGAAGTAATTTTTTTGAGCGCTGCTTGAAGGTTCGACCAGAAAAGGGTTTTTGGGTTTCGTCTTAGAGGGTTGAGACGGTGCCAAGGGTTGAAGCGTTGCCCTGTCTACCAAAACAGCCTTCTGTGATTTCTGAGGTGATTCACTCAATCCTAGAAGGTCATCAGTTGTGGTTTGACTTTCAGAGACATGTTGCTCTTTCTTTGCATGTAAGTTGGGGTCTTTTGACTCTATCTCGTTTGTAGAAGGCGAACCGCCTTTCCACGGAAAGAAATCATCAAGACTGGGATAAGAAACTGTAGAAATAGGATTCCCTTTCTCCTTCGCCGCCACACCGTCGGTTGGTGAAGGGATGAACTGCGCCAGAGGATCGAGTTCCGGATCCATTGTAGCCTTTGCTAAAGGTCAATAAAGTTTGGCCGAATTACTCATTCGCCATGTTTTTAGAATTTATTACCGAGCGTTAGCGAGGTTAATTGTTTCCGGTCCATAGCGAGTCGAAAGTTGGTCGCCCACGCATCTAATTGTTTTCGTCGGGGCACTCGCGGAATTATGGCCCATTTGCACTTTCTTTGTGCGCAAATTCCACGAGTTCACAACCGGCTGGTCGCGATCCGTCCCTCCCGTCGGAAGGGGGCACGGACGCGTCACAGACGGAGGTAGGAGACTTTCGTCGAGATCAGCAGCAGTTGCCGAGAGACGAACAAGAATGACACTCACGTTTCTTTGACTCAGGGGCTGGGTGTTCCGGGTGGGGCGCCGTCGG
Organism: Chondrilla cf. caribensis; assembly: GCA_964020155.1. Classification (NCBI taxonomy): domain Eukaryota; kingdom Metazoa; phylum Porifera; class Demospongiae; order Chondrillida; family Chondrillidae; genus Chondrilla; species Chondrilla cf. caribensis. Next base: position 1,286,318 of record OZ026548.1, read on the forward strand.
TAAGCTTAAAACGATCATCAGGAAGGCTGTCAAAGTTTTTACGTACAGAATTTCGATTCCTCATTGCGCCGAAAGGGGGTTCGTCAATTCGTCGTTCGGGAGCTCGAATTGGTCAGCCATGGTGACGTCCATCTTGGCAGACATTTGTACATGACGTAGCAATCTACGTAATCGAAAAGATGGCTCATCTACGGGTTTCAATTGCTCACTTATGGGACTTTTTCCTCGTTGTAGAGACGACTGGTTCTCATATGAAAAGACGTCAGCACAGAGGGCTTTGGATCAGGTGAAATTAACCGACCTAATGGATATTTAGACTGATGACATCCGCATAGCGTCATGCTCGTTCTGTAGTAGAGCATGCATAGCTAGATAGGGGTAAGGTTAGATCTTGGATCCTATTCTGAACCAAATATTATAGGTCGAAAAAGGACCCCAGATCTAACCCCAATCCTAACTCTACCTACTAACACTAACCCAACATCATCAATCCATATAACCAGTGTCCGTTAACTTCTTTTTACCTGATCCATAAATATTTTTGTCCTCATTGTGAGATGTTTGCTCTTGCTAAGCACTTTACAGTGTTGTGCAACAGCTGTAGCTCTTGGTATGACATCAAATGTATAAATATGTCTGAACATACATACCACACCTTAACGAACAAACAATAATACACTGAACACACTTCAATCAACCACAATAGAAACACAAACACAGTTGATGCAATATGAGAGACAAGCTGTCACAGAACAATTACAAACGGAATCATGCATGCATCCAGTTCAGTGCATGCATCAGTGGAACCAATTTCTTTGCACAAGTTGTCGAGACATGTGGCCATTCATCATGTTACAAAACATGCAACAAGATGTAACTGTGACAAAAGTTCTCTAAAATAGTACTCCCAAAGAAACAATATGGACATGGATCGGTACCAGATGCTTACAAGATTTGACTCACAAATTGGAGAAACGTTATGTGGCGAGCATTACCACTTAATATAAACAATTATACAAAAGCAAGGTGGTCAATGTGGATATAAAGGTCATGTATAGTAAACATATCACAACATGTGCGGTCACTATACTTGATAAACTATCACCAAACATGAATAATTTACCCATATTCTACATTTTTGCAACAAGCAGCAAAATAGCATGCAACTTTTCAAAGAATTAACCAGTATGAAACTAGTGTTATAGCCAATTACAATTGTTATCAAACGCTCAAACCTGCCAGCACCACTTGACCTTTTTGCCAGCAGTCTCCCTCATTCTACCATTGCTGACCTCCCACATGAAGATATAAACGCAGGAATCTTAACTTCTATCTAAGCCATTCACCTTGACATACAGAAGTACACTATAATTGGAGTGCATCATGAAATTCAACTATTATCTTATAATACACACAACAGGCGTACTTTGCCTGATTCATTCAAGTTGATCTAATTCTTTTTATTCCTGTTATGATTCAATCTATATATATCATTTGAATTTCAAAACAATTATTGATTTTACTGATCAGGAATACTACCCACAGTGTGCGGAGTATTCCTGTGATAATTCAATCTATCCATGTGATCTCATGATCAATTTTAAAAACAAAAATATATATTAATACAGCAAAATACGGACGTATTCTACTTCACGTAGCGAGGTCCTGAACCACGTTCACAACTAGTATTATTACCGAGCGTTAGCGAGGTTAATTGTTTCCGGTCCATAGCGAGTCGAAAGTTGGTCGCCCACGCATCTAATTGCTTTTCGTCGGGACACTCACAGAATTATGGCCCATTTGCACTTTCTTTGTGCACAAATTCCACGAGTTCACAACCGGCTGGTCTCGATCCGTCCCTCTCGTCGGAAGGGGGCACGGACGCGTCACACACGGAGGTGGACGACTTTCGTCAAGATCAGCAGCAGTTGCCGAGAGACGGACAATAATGACACTCACGTTTCTTTGCCTGAGGGCCTGGGTGTTCCGGGTCGGGCGCCTTCGGTAAGCTTAAAACGATCAACGGGAAGGCTGTCAAAGTTTTTACGTACAGAATTTCGATTCCCCATTGCGCCGAAAGGGGGTACGTCAATTCGTCGTTCGGGAGCTCGAATTGGTCAGCCATGGTGACGTCCATCTTGGCAGACATTTGTACATGACGTGGCAATTACTCTACGTAATCGAAAAGATGGCTAATCTACGGGTTTCTATTGCTCACTTACCTTTTTCCTCGTTGTAGACGACTGGTTCTCATATGAAAAGACGTCAGCCCAGAGGGCTTTGGATCAGGTGAAATGAACCGACTAATGGCCATATGGACTGATGACATCCGCATAGCGTCATGCTCGTTCTGTAGTAGAGCATGCATAGATAGGGGTAGGGTTAGATCTTGGATCCTATTCTGAACCAAATATTATAGGTCAAAAAAGGACCCCAGATCTAACCCCAACCCTAACTCTACCTACTACCACAAACCCAACATCATCAATCCATATGACCAGTGTCCGTTAACTTCTTTTTACCTGATCCATAAATATTTTGTCCTCATTGTGAGATATTTGCTCTTGCTAAGCACTTTACAGTGTTGTGCAACAGCTGTAGCTCTTGGTATGACATCAAATGTATAAATATGTCTGAACATACGTACCACACCTTAATGAACAAACAATAATACACTGAACACACTTCAATCAACCACAATAGAAACACAAACATAGTTGATGCAATATGAGAGACAAGCTGTCTCAGAACAATTACAAACGGAATCATACATGCATCCAGTTCAGTGTATGCATCAGTGGAACCAATTTCTTTGCACAAGTTGTCGAGACGTGGCCATGCATCATGTTACAAAACATGCAACAAGATGTAACTGTGACAAAAGTTCTCTAAAATGGTACTCCCAAAGAAACAATATGGACATGGATCGGTACCAGATGCTTACAAGATTTGACTCACAAATTGGAGAAACGTTATGTGGCGAGCATTACCACTTAATATAAACAATTATACAAAAGCAAGGTGGTCAATGTGGATATAAAGGTCATGTATAGTAAACATATCACAACATGTGCGGTCACTATACTTGATAAACTACCACCAAACATACATAATTTACCCATATTCTATATTTTTGCAACAAACAGCAAAATAGCATGCAACTTTTCAAAGAATTAACCAGTATAAAACTAGTGTTACAGCCAATTACAATTGTTATCAAACGCTCAAACCTGCCAGCGCCACTTGACCTTTTTGCCAGCAGTCTCCATCATTCTACCATTGCTGACCTCCCACATGAAGATATAAACACAGGAGTCTTAACTTCTATCTAAGCCATTCACCTTGACATACAGAAGTACACTATAATTGTAGTGCATCATGAAATTTAACTATTATCTTATAATACACACAACAGGCGTACTTTGCCTGTTTCATTCAAGTTGATCTAATTCTTTTTATTCCTGTTATGATTCAATCTATATATTATATCATTTGAATTTCAAAACAATTATTGATTTTACTGATCAGGAATACTACCCACAGTGTGCGGAGTATTCCTGTGATGATTCAATCTATCCATGTGATCTCATGATCAATTTTAAAAACAAAAATATATATTAATACAGCAAAATACGGACGTATTCTACTTCACGTAGCGAGGTCCTGAACCACGTTCACAACTAGTTTATATTGCCGATTGGAAAGATGGCCGATTTCGAAACACCGAGAATTAGAAATTGGGCTAGAATTTGAGCGCAACGGCTTCGCCGAACGTTATATCTTCAACGAAGGCTATTCTAAAACTAAAAGATACGCTCAAGTAATTCGAGTGCGTGGGGTAGCTTTTGCGACTACACTTTTTCTTTTTTTTTTTTCAAAACTGTACGTTTAGCTATAGGGTAACTATAAATAGCGCATGTAATTACTAAAATCAGATTGGTCACGGTGGCCGGGTGGTCAGGTGACACGATTTCTAGGCTCCGGGTTAGGGTTCGTTTCCAACCTACACCATAGATCTCTATACAGAGTATAGAGATCTATGCCTACACCAAACAGTGTAGAAAGGAATTAGTTCTCCCAACGTGGTGGTCAGTCGCAATACTCTACAAGAACTGTAGGGGGAGCTTTGGGACTCGTGACTGGTCTCCCAGCTATAATAGTGTGTGTGCGCACCTGTGTGTAGTGTGTGTACGTGTGAATGTTCTCGCATCCATGCATGTGTACATGGATGGGTGCATATACATGGGTGCAAATCAATGAAATCTGAATCCAGTAGTTACATGTACGTTGAATGATGATATATTACAAAAATATTGATTGTATAATGGTAGAATTAATTCTATCAGTTATTCATTGATCCAAGTGAGCAGCTTTGGAGTGTAGTATGTGATGATAATGTCAGCACCTACGTATATGGAAATAGAGAGCTGATAAGGATTCTGTGTATGTGTGTGTACACATGTTTGTGATTGTGTGTGTACATATGTATATACATATATATTTCTGGGTGTTTGCATACACACATGTGTACGCACACGCACACACGCACACACACGCGCACACACAACACACACACACACACACAACACACACACACAACACACACACAACACACACACAAACACACACATGCACACACACACACACAACACACACAAACACACACATGCACACACACCTGCCCTCTTCATCCCTTGCATCACTTCCAGTAAAACTGTTTTCAGATCAAATGCTCCAGCCTTACTTCCATGATACAGCATAGCATACTCACCAGACACATGATACATAGCCAATGGGTGATAGGGGAACTGTCGAGGAAAAAGAAAGAATGAACAAATTAAAAGGATAAGGTAAATGCCATTGATGTATGTATAGGTGTTGTGCATGTATGTGTGTGTGCATGCGTGTACGTATGTCTGTGTGTGTGCGTGCGTGTGCGTGTGTGTGTGTGCACATACAAATTGATGTGTGTGTTAAGATATGCATGTGAGTGTGGGTCTAAATGCAAGCATACATGTGTGTTGTGTATGTGTAGGTGCTTATGTGTACATGTACAATAACTGCATAAATTAAATTACTAGCATTGATGAAATTTATTTCAATACACATCTACAAATCACAGAGCAAATAGTACACACAGTACTAATCGAATCTACTGAGTCCTGTAACAAAAGTGTAACATTGTGTCATATGAGTGTATACCAATGTAACATGCATTGTATGTGTTTTTTGGGAGGGGGGAGGGGGGTTGGTACCATTACCTTTGATTGGTAGGGTGAACACAAACAGACTTACTTTCTCTTTGATTTCCCTGGCTATATCCAAATAGGGCATACCAGGCTTTACCATCAAGATATCGGCACCTTCCTTAACGTCTCTTTCCTGAATATATGGAAAGGGATAGTGTGAAATGCTAACTCCATATGTACCTGCTTGGCCAGTATGCAGTAAAATTGTGTGAGTTGCTAACTAGATGAATCAGGGTGTCTCTGTGGTAATTTGAGCATTAAACACACATGGAAACATAGATGTACAGACACACATCCAGCAAGTACTGTATGTGTATAGACAGAGAAATAGACTTACGTAGAGACCTATAGATACACACACACACTCACACACACACACACACACACACACACACACACACACACACACACACACACACACACACACACACAGGCACGTGTATACTTACAGATGATCGAATTGCCAGACCCCTTGCACTTGGAGGAAGTTGGTAGCATCGACGATCTCCAAATGAAGGAGCCGATTTTGCTGCCTCTCGAAATGGTCCGTAAAAACTGGACGCAAACTTGGTGCTGTAGCTCATGACTGTCACCTGGAGGTTCATAATTTAATATACCTTACATACATTGGATTAGGGGATATGGAGATTCAAGGTACATTTAGAATACAACTGTCATCCATACTCCATTGTCAGGTAGATATGACACTGAGTCTTAGTCTTGCATAGCTATCCCGACCAACAAAAATGGAGGGCAAGGGTCTGCACACCAGACTAACTGAGTCTTAACTTTTACATACATACAAATGTACTCAACATGGACTCATTCGGTCCCAATAGGACTGCGACATAGCTGAATAAGTGAAAAGGCCAGATAACTGACACTGAATTAAAGGCAGAATATACGTACGTTTTATGTATATGTGAAATGTGAA
>OZ026548.1:1300000-1305000 GCA_964020155.1 Chondrilla cf. caribensis
GAATCCCGGTATTCCAAGTCCACAAAAAGCTTAAGATGCATGGTCAAAATACCTTTTTGAGAGTTTGTGTGTGTGGCAGCATCCACTGATGATGAGCTGGTGCTGAGAACAAAATTTGGCTCCTTAACGCCATAGGCACTGCTGAGTACATACAACCTCCAAAGGAGGTTGTTTTGACATTTATATTCGTTTGGACACTACACGCAGTGCTATGACTAAAATTTCATCCCTTAGGACCATGGTCACTGCTGAGTACGCGCAACGTAAGGAGGTGTTTCTGGGATACTTATTGGGTTTGGAAGCTGCATGGACTATTTGCCACCCTGGAGGTATTTTGGACCAGGTGATAACAAACATCGATGTTTTGACAGTGGTAACCACAGCCACACAAGAACACAGCACAAATACGGATTTATGTACACAGTTTTGGATGTGCTATGGAGTTGATTGGAACCATGCAAAATATCTCCTCTTTTGTAAAGTCACCATGATCTCCCCAGTGTCCATATGATACGTACATACGACATATACTTTCTAGTAGTATACAGCTAAATCTGGCTTAAATATCATGTTGACACACCCATTTTCCCATGAGCTATTCAAAAAGGTGCTTAGCATTTTCTCTTCTACATGTACTATCCCAAATTTTGGCCATAGCACCACAGTCAATGTATGGGAGAGAATAGGAGAAAAAACACTTAGCACCATCTTGCATAGCTTAATTGTGGGAGAGGGGGCGTGTCAACCTGATATTTTCAACCAATCTAACTGGGGATATGAGCTAAGTTATAAAACACTTTCCATCTCTTTGTGCACTTCGTAATCATTGTTATTCAAGGTGGTGCTATGGCCAAAATTTGGCCATTTCATCACAGTCAATGTACGTATGGGAGAGAATAGGAGAAAACACTTAGCACCATCTTGTATATATAGCCTGTGGGAAAGGGGGCATGTCAGCCTGATATTTTCAACCAATCTAACTGGGGATGTGAGCCAAGTTATAAAACACTTTCCATCTCTTTGGTGCTTTGTAACCCTTGTTATTTGAGGTGGTGCTATGGCCAAATTTTGGCCATTGCACCACACTCAGTCAATGTATTGAAGAGAATAGGAGAAAAACACTTAGCACCATCTTGCATAGCTTGTGGGAGAGGGGGCGTGTCAACCTGATATTTTCAACCAATCTAACTGGGGATATGAGCTAAGTTATGAAACACTTCCCATCTCTTTGTGCACTTCGTAATCCTTGTTATTCAAGGTGGTGCTATGGCCAAAACTTGGCCATTTCACCAGAGTCAATGTATGTATGGGAGAGAATAGGAGAAAACACTTGGCACTATCTTTTATAGCTCATGGGAGAGGGGGCGTGTCAGCATGATATTTCATGGAGACTTAACCATGGACCCATGCTACCTTATGAAACAATTTTTATTTCCGTAGGTAGTCCCTAACCCTAACTACATCCGGATATGCTTTAATGTATGGGAAGGTATAGGATCAAAAAACATAAAGCAACTTTTTGCATAGCACATGGGAGAGGGGGCGTGTCAACATGATATTTTATGGAGACCTAGCTGTGGATCTATACTAACTTATGAAACAATTTTCATCTCCGTAGGTGGTCCCTAACCGTAACTACAACCGAAGGTGCTTAATGTATGGGAAGGCATAGGATCAAAAACGCTAAGCACCTTTTTGCGTAGCTCATGGAAGAGGGGGCGTGTCAGCATGATACTTTATGGAGATCTAGCTGTGGACCTATACTAACTTATGAAACAATTTTCATCTCCATAGGTGGTCCCTAACCCTAACTACATCCGAAGGTGCTTAATGTATGGGAAGGTATAGGATCAAAAAACATTAAGCACCTTTTTGCATAGCTCATGGGAGAGGGTGCGTGTCAACATGATACTTTATGGAGACCTAGCTGTGGACCTATACTAACTTATGAAACAATTCCCATCTCAATAAGTGGCCTGCAACCCCAGTTACATTCGGAGGTGCTTAATGATGTTTCAATGTATGGGAGAGTATAGGAGAGAAAACGCTAAGCACCTTTTTGCATAGCACATGGGAGAGGGGATGTGTCAACATGATATTTTATGGAGACCTAGCTGTGGACCTATACTAACTTGTGAAACAATTTTCATCTCCGTAGGTGGTCCCTAACCCTAACTACATCCGAAGGTGCTTAATGTATGGGAAGGCATAGGATCAAAAAACATTAAGCACCTTTTTGCGTAGCTCATGCGAGAGGGGGCGTGTCAACATGATATTTTATGGAGACCTAGCTGTGGATCTATACTAACTTATGAAACAATTTTCATCTCCGTAGGTAGTCCCTATCTCTAACTACATCCGGAGATGCTTTAATGTATGGGAAGGTATAGGAAAGAAAACGCTAAGCACCTTTTTGCATAGCTCTTGGGAGAGGGGACGTGTCAACATGATATTTTATGGAGACCTAGCTGTGGATCTATACTAACTTGTGAAACAATTTTGGTCTCCGTAGGTGGTCCCTATCCCTAACTACATCCGGATATGCTTTAATGTATGGGAAGGTATAGGATTAAAAAGCAATAGCATCTGTTACCATAGAAACAGTACCATTATACAGCAATTTTATAATGTATAAAGCGCTAGCAACAGTATAAAGCGTTAGCAACGGATGCTATAATGGTTAAGACATGGACACTCGGGCATTATGACATATAAAATACACTAGCCCTCGGGACTCGGTATTTATATGTCATAATGCCCTTGTGCCCATGTCTTAACCACTAATTAAGCACCTCCAAATGTAGCTGGGGTTACAGGCCACCTATTGAGATGGGAATTGTTTGATAAGTTAGATCACGTCCCTAGGTAGGTCTGGTAGAATTATCAGGTTGACACGCTCACTTTCTCATGAGCTATTGAAAAAGGTGCTTAGCATTTTCTCCCCTATACTATCCAATACATTGAAGAAATATTAAGCATCTACAAATGTAGCTGGGGTTACGGGTTAGCTACAGAGATGGGAATTGTTTCAAAGTTAGTATACGTTACAGCCTGGTCTCCATGAAATATCATGTTGACACACACCCTCTCCCATGTGCTATGCAAGAAGGTGCTTAGCGATATTTTTCTTATACGTTCCCATACGTCCATACATTAAAAATTAGTAAGCGCCTCCGAAAGGGTTAGGGACCACATACGGAGATGAGAATTGTTTCACAAGTTAGTATACGTCCACAGATAGGTCTGGCTGAAATATCATCTTGACACATCCCCTCACCCATAAGCTATGCAAGAAGGTGCTTAGTGTTATTTCTCCTATACCTTCCCATATGCATGTATGTATATAATATGCAACATATGGATAAGGTTTGTGGCATGTATCATATATATAGAGACTGGGAAGTGTTTGTAACTGGCAAGAAAACACATCTTTTTGGTCACCACGAGGTCTGTACCACCTCCAAGAGGCCATGGATGTATCAGTATTTGTGCTCTGACCCACCACACCAGAGTGACCGTGGTGACCAGCAATGAAATTTGTAATGTCATTATTAGCTGGTCACCATGAGGCCTACAGCACATTCAGGAGGGTGTGCATGCATCCCAATTTGTGTTGATAAGTTTGATATGGGTACTGAGCATACATACTGAATTATATAACACTTCCTATATCTTTTGTACATCCTGCACTACTGTGACCTATCTGATTATATGGTGTATAATGTGCTACTCATACTTTCTCAAGGTGTACTGTACAATTCAAAAAAAAACAACAATAAAAGAGTACGTTGCCCCCTCTGAGATTCGGACCAGCCAAACTCACTATAGACCTGACATCCGTGCACTGCACCATTATGATTGACCTCTTCTGAGTACTTTAAATGTGCATTTTGAATGCTTATTGAACATATGCTAACTCTCATGCAACACTGCTATGATAACTATAATAAGTTGCTAGGCAATGAATTTGCAAATTTTGATAACAATAATTATGTCAAGTGTGCAATAGCAAGGGGAGCAAATATACAGCCTGGATACTATTATCTGCACACTTTGCACTTTAATCTGCCCACGCAACATATCACATGTGCAAACACACGTCACTTTGATTATCATGCTTCTTTAGTCTTATTCGAATAGGGATTTCGGACTGTGAAGTTTCCAACTGTTGTTGGGAAAATCCTTTCAGATTCAGGAGTGTTTAAAAACACAGCCTGGTAAAGGAATTCATCTGGTTGTTTCAACCCTGTGGGTTGTTTTCAGCAGGCGACTACTTGTTATAACATAATTATACATACGTACATATACAAGTGAATGATTATTATAATTATTATAATAATTGTTCTACTTGACAATGTACACTTTTTTTTCATTCCATTATTATTGTAATATATATAATTAATATTAGAATGTATAGTAATTTACATCAATACAGTATATTTGTGATCAAAATAACATTACAATCGTAATAAAAAAACCCAACAAATATACAGTACATGTTCTGTAACAACACACAGTTAGGTATGTACCGGCACTAGAAAACACTATATCAGTCGTGTAGATGTAACTTAGTATACAAGTTAGTATACAAGTGCTCTACCGAAGAATCAAAGTACCTGTATACAAGGGAGGGGGGAAAGGAGAGTGATGAGTGATGGTGTGAGGAGTGATAGGTGAAGAATAAGTAGTGAGGGGTGAAGGGTGAGGTGTGAAGAGTGAGGGTGAAGTGTGAGTGGTGAAGGGTAAGATATGAGGAGTGGGAGGTGAAGAATAAGGAGTGAGGGGTGAAGGGTGAGGTGTGAGGAGTGAGGGTGAAGTGTGAGTGGTGAAGGGTAAGATATGAGAAGTGAGAGGTGATTGGTGAGGTGTGAGTGTGTGATGGGTGATGGGTGAGGGTGTGATGAGTGATGTGTTAGTGTGTGATGGGTGATGTGTGAGTGTGTGATGGGTGATGGGTGAGGGTGTGATGAGTGATGTGTTAGTGTGTGATGGGTGATGTG
>OZ026548.1:1310000-1340000 GCA_964020155.1 Chondrilla cf. caribensis
CTCAGCTACCTACGAGCTATCAGATGGCACTCACAGCTCTACAGTTATTTCTGCACCACAAATCACACATACTTACCATTGACTAAGTTACAGCAAGTATGCCAACGGGGATGTTTCGAGTATGAGATACTGTCGGCGAAGTGAAGTTTACTCTACTGATAACACGGTATCATAATGGGGCCTAAATGGACCATTCCTGGAGACAATACATTAACTTTTTGTACTTCTAAAGTGAAGAACTTTGTAGCATAGAACACCTCTTGAGATGCATTGTGTTCTTACCAGTGTGCACTGTGTAGTAGGCTCAAACCTTGTTAATCCACCTACCTGCTAATCTGCCATAGAATTGAGACTCCCAATTGTGGCGGATTATTCAGGTTTCACTGCATACGAACATGAATAGGTCTGTAAGCTGAAGAAGTGCCTGTAGGCTGTAAGCTGAAGAAGTGCCTGTAGGCTGTAAGCTGAAGAAGTGCCTGTAGGCTGTAAGCTGAAGAAGTGCCTGTAGGCTTTAAGCTGAAGAAGTGCCTGTAGGCTGTAAGCTGAAGATGTGCCTGTAGGCTGTAAGCTGAAGATGTGCCTGTAGGCTGTAAGCTGAAGAAGTGCCTGTAGGCTGTAAGCTGAAGAAGTGCCTGTAGGCTGTAAGCTGAAGATGTGCCTGTAGGCTGTAAGCTGAAGATGTGCCTGTAGGCTGTAAGCTGAAGATGTGCCTGTAGGCTGTAAGCTGAAGAAGTGCCTGTAGGCTGTAAGCTGCCCAGGAAGGAGAGGTTGATGTAGGTCAAGATGATGGGGAAGGGGTGAGACTCTCTTGAAGAGGACATAAACAGCCTGCTTATAACAGGCTGGTTGATATACAAACAGATAAGCATTTACAGTTATCTTTGTTAATCTTCTGACCACACACTCATTCATGAATTCAACACATATATTCATTATGTACGTACATATGCCTGAACTTACAGATTGGTAATATTCAGGATTTAAATATTTGAGTATTTAAGTAAAATATTCCTTGGAATGATAAAATGTGTGAGATAAGAAGGGTAACCATAGGTAAAAGTCGATATTATACAATAAGAACATGTGATGTAATCTCAGACACTAGAGGGTAGAGTGGAGCCACTTGGGATGGCCCCCGGGTGTCTTTATACACCTATAATTTTTAGTTACGGACAAGTGTCTTTTGATGTTACATCACAATATCACCTACATGAACTTGTACCAACAGCTCAGTGTTTGAGTGATTGAGGGGATGGATTCTGAGCTACCCCAGTGTTCCAAGTTATCCCTTATCCCCTTACTATAGCTGTGTGGCCCAGGAATTGCACATATGTACACGGTTGACTAGTCCAGCAATGCGAAACTGATCAGCTGCAGAACATGTACTTGACTACCACACTCGCACACACACAGAGAAATACAGAGAGAGACACACATGCAGACACACACACACACACACACACACACACACACACACACACACACACACACACACACACAACACGCACACGCACACACACACACACACACACACACACACACACACACACACACACACACACACTCGCACATAGCTAACCACTTTAAGAGGTACGCTTTACACACTCCATAGATTTGTCCCTCTATTTCCTTGTCCCAAACCTTGTTGACGGCTCCTACTATAGGTAAAGGATCACCCTCGGAAGGAGCAGCCTTCCCTGCTAAATCGATGATAAATTTCTGAGTCAGTTCCTGCCTTTCAATCTCTTCTGCCATCACTTAGTCTACGGCAAAAGGCAGAATGGTAGCATTCGTGGTAGGGTAGTACCACGCGAGCGTACACCCCTTGTACGGTATTGTGTCGGGAGTTCGATATGGTGATCTACAAGTATAGCAAGGTGGGGCTATCCTGTAATCAAAAAAAGGCGTGACCGTGTTGAACCTCGTGACTCTCAAGGAAAATGGATCCTACCAGTGTTGACTGTCAGCTGTAGTTGAACTTAAAATCTGATAATACGAGTACACCGAAGAGAAATATTTATCGTGTTACGTTGAATTTATCTTATTTTTGTCTGGAAGAAGAAGAAGAGTGATGATACTCTGTAATCTACCTCACATTGTAGGCTACTCAATAGGCCTCCTTGCCATCGTATCCGTATGTTTGTACCACATGCTCACTGGGATCGGGAGTAAGATCGACTTTGGATGGCTGCTAACGGCAACATCTCCATACATGTGGGCCAGTATTGGAACAGGTCTAGCAGTGGCCCTGTCGGTTATAGGAGCAGCCTGGGGCATCTTTCTCAGCGGGATCAGTATCATGGGAGGAGGAGTCAAAGCACCGAGAATTTACACGCGCAACCTCATCAGCATCATTTTCAGCGAAGTTGTTGCCATATACGGCTTAATCACTGCCATTGTGTTCAACAGCAAGCTCAATCGTGTCCTTCCCAATGAGTTGGGAGAGTACAGCCTAGGAGTACACTTTGCTGGCTTCGCTCTCTTCAGCGGTGGGATAGCGGTTGGTTTGTCCAATTTAGCCTGCGGGATATGTGTAGGTATTGTGGGGAGTGGAGCCGCACTTGCTGACGCCATGAACCCTTCCCTCTTCATCCGAGTGTTAGTTATTGAGATCTTTGCTAGTGCCATCGGACTCTTTGGATTGATTGTGGGTATTGTCATGGTTACCAAAGCAGAATTTGCGTAAATAAATTTGCATATTATTAACTCTTGTTTGCCTTGAGTAAGTGTAACTGTTTTATGTTTAGTGTTATGTAATTATAATTAATTGCATAACATTAATTGTAATTATTGCTTTACTTTCGCATCTTTGAATTATTATAAATTCTGCAGCTGATTACACGTGTAGACGTTAGTGGTGGTGGTGGTGGGTGTACTTTGAAAGTATTCCTCCTGCTCGGTGAAAAGGTAATGTGAGATGACAATATAAGCTGGTATCATGATAAAAAATGAAGGTACAGAATAAAGTCGTTTTGTAAGAATTAAAGTAATTGCCTTTGCAACAAGTCGAACTCATGAACAGTTTGAGTACAAAAATGACCATGGCAAAACTATATACAAAGGTTGTTGTAGATCTGCACGGATGTGCCCCACCTCTCACAAATCTACATATACACACGTTCACGGTCTAGAAAAGTCTACAGACTGTGGAATTGTCACTGCACTGTCATATGTATGCAGTTCATGTAGGCATCACTGTATGTTCTAAATTCAGAAAACTGGCTGATGGGGTGGATCGCTTGCTTGGGTTCGTCCAAACTGGAGTTCACTCAAACCCTCAACCATGAGTTTTATTCGGGCACTTATCTCGGAGACTTCGGTCGTGAGCTTGTCGATTTTGTTGTTCAACAGAGACACCTTCTTGTCTATGAATACAATTGCTTCGTCTAAGGTGAATTCTACAAAGAAGCCATAACCTACAGCAACAAATATCTTGCTGGAATCTTCAACTTTAGCTTTACAATAAAAATTTGCGCCCAAGTCAACCATTGTTTTCAGGTCTCCTTCAGTGCTACTTTGCAGTCGTTCAACAACATTGCGCAATTGATTGTACTCTGAAGTCTCTCTCACTAACAAGTCGCGCTGTTCTAATACTTTCTTCAAATCGCTTTTCAGGCGCTCGTTGAGGAACGTCTCGTACTGCAGGATCTTGTCGGGTATATCTACGTCCTCCTCGATAGCGGCCATTTTAGATCAGGTGACAAACACGCGATTCAAGGCGGTCCGTTTTTAGTACGAATTTTACACAACATACGTATAATGTACGCGTCTTCAAATCAATGCAATAATGATCTGGTGAGTATAATATCATATCGGAAGATCTCCACGTGTTCTACACACACACAGCTCTTCCTCGTCTGCGAGCACAATAATGTCATTATTTACTACGTATGTATTATAGTTTACAAATTTATCACTTTTGTGCTGTTTAACTGTCAAATGACCCATTCAGTATGTCTGAAACTGCATAATTTGATGCTGATTGTATAATTTAATTTATTATTTATTGTTAAATTTCATTGTTTAATTGATTAATAAATAATTAATAATATGCGAACCCCATATTCGTAGCTAACAAAAGTTCAGATATTAATCCAGTCCATTGAAACTTAGCATTAAGACAAATACTTTGATGTATAAAAATATATATTAGCTGTTAAAATATTATAGCTGTGAAGATAATGTATGCATCATCACCTCCGATTGTGCTGACCATTATTGATATTGTGTCGTTGAATCATCGACATGTACAGCTACGGGGTATTATGCCCTTCTGTTTTACTGTACTTCCATTGCTATGAATAAATGTAAAGGGATCAGCATCTTTCACCACACAACATGGTTTCCCACCCTTTGAAAATTCATAGATCGTTGATGACCCAAGTTTGAATAACTTGCGATGTGGGATACAGGATCCGTTGCAGTAACCAATTTCCAGAATTTGTGGTGAATGAATAATTTTATCCAACCCCATGTCTGTAAAGTTCAGAACCAATTTCTTGAGACAGCAGAATTTAACAGTGTCATTGCAGTATTGCGTAGTCTCAAATGTGGTTTCTTCTGGTGCTTGTCTTTGTCTTCTATCTGAACGAATTCCGTCCTGCCCCTTCATTCCTTCCCGCTCCATACTCAGCACCAGTCGAGGCATCTCATAGCTGTCATTCATATTCACAATAAATTCTCTCTGTTTGTGACTGAAATGATTTATGTCCATTCTATAAACCATTATGTTCAAGTGCAGATCCACGCGATTGTCTGATTTGTATTTGTCCAGCCATTTTCCCATATCTCCAGTTACGTCATATTTCCCGTATCCTTCTCTAGCAGCCATCTTCACTGTGGAGATGGGCACTGTTGTAAACTGTTTGGATTTCATATCTCTCACCTCGGATAACACAACAGTTGGCATGTTAGTGTCTTCTGTGCTGCTAGAAGCGTGGTACAGGATAAGCTCGATTTTTTGAAGTTTGCCATTTTGGGGCCATGTAAATGTGAAGCTAGCAGTGTAGCTCTGTTGTGCCCTTGTCAAGCCAGAGAAGTCCTCATCTGCAGATATTAAGGATAAGTGGAGGGTAGGTTAGCGTAGCATTAATATACATACTAGTGTTGGGAAGATTAATTGATTGATCAACTGAATTTCATTTCAAATCTGATTATCGTTAATAGTGCAAGCAAATCGATTAATCACGGGAAGTAATTAAGTGAGTGGAAAAGGTACCCACCCCACCTTATTACCCAGAGCCTTCACTCCATGGGTTCGATTTTGTACTTCAAGAGTACCTGAAATGTAAAAAGGACTCTAAAGACTACATAACACGTTTATTGGATGATTTTTCAGCCTAGTAAAGTGGGAGTGGTTTCTGGTTACGCCCACTCAATTACTTCCAGTGATTAATCGATTATTGAATTGTTTACTATGCACTGATAATTGATTTGAAAATACAGCCAATTCCCAGCACCAAGGCATTTTGTACATGAATGTACCAATTGCATCTTAAGAACAGTATACTATTACGTACACACATATCTAGTTCATTAAAGCTATACATTTAGTATGGTAATCCATATTAATTTTTTTCTCAGTATGTGTTATGGTACATGATTGTGATAGTTATATCCTGACGTGGTGAACAATTGACAATTTATACTGCAAATATGTGCATAGTCCAATATAACATAATATATGCAATAGAAATGTGTTTACTAATTTCCTGCCTCGTTCTCACACAATTAATTCTAACAATGAATCCTGTCTGGTGAACTGTGCTGTATCACTGACATGTGCTACAAGGCTTATGTATGCACAGTTTTTCTTTGATCTACCCCTCAACCAGGATACAAATACATATGTACGTATACATTACATCTTATGTACGTATATGCGCATATGTATATCTTATATCACCTTTAGGAAGGATATACAGTGAATACTCATTAATCCACCGCAATTTGTTCTCAAAGAATATGGTGGATTAACGAGTTTGGTGGATTAACTGGATATTCATTGGTACTTGTTCATAATATATTGGTACTGGGAAATTGTGGCGGATTAAAAGGTTTGGCAGATAAAGCGGTGGTGGATTAACAAGAATTCACCGTACAAGGATCTATGTGCTACCTTCCTAAAGGTGATGAAAATAACATTTATCCTAATTTAGCATACATATATATTCATACATACAGTACATTATATACATTTATGTATAATATGCGTACACATACACACATGCATGCACACACACACACGCACGCACACACACACACACACACACACACACACACACACACACACACACACACACACACACACACACACACACACACACACACACACACACACACACACACACACACACACACACACACACACACACACACTGATTGTGAGGTTTATGTTGCATGGTCAATGAGTGGGGTAGACAGCAATCTTATCTACTGCAATCAGGTGTGCCTTGAGCAGTGGCTTGTGTCCTGTCATGTTATCAAGGTATATGCAGAGACCTCATCAGATTTCACAACAGGTGTCTTATAGGTGTCCTTGTGTGGGATTTGGTATATTGAATTATGTCTATCACCTTTATCAGCTTGTGGGCATAATGACTACATGCATTTTTTAACCCTTAAGTGGTCTGTACCCACTCATTTCCATGTAGTCGAGGACAATCCGAATGTGACCTGGTATTGCTGGTATTACTGCTATGTGAACCCTCGCACGCCCGGGGTGAAATGTAAGACTGTATTGATGAGGTGTGTGGGCACCGTGTAAGACTAGATGGATAGGTTCAACAGCATTTGGAAGCACGCTACACACATGTGGGTTTAATTGCATGTCTAAGTAGAGATATCCGTATGTACTTACGTGCTTAAGTACGTATGTATGTATGTATGTATGTATGTATGCATGTATGCATGTATGTATGTATGTATGTATGTATGTATGTACGTATGTATGTATGTATGCATGTATGCATGTATGTATGTATGTATGTATGTATGTATGTATGTATGTATGTATGTATGTGTGTATGTATATGTATGTATGTATGTATTTTTGTATATACGTATGTACGTATGTAAATTGAACTCATTAATCCAGCATGATTCATTGAAGAAAATGTGACTGCTTAAAATGAATATGGGAGATTAAATGAGTCATAATCAGGTGTGTATGCCAATGAGTAGGGGACCTTTGCTGATAAAGTGGTGATTGTTGGATTGACGCAAATTCACTATCAGTAAATACCTGTGTCAGTTCATTAGTGGGATATTTCTCACAATACAGACTATTGAAATTGCCTGTTGTCGAGGGAGAAATCTGGGATAACCCCTATAACATCCAGCACCTCCTTTAGACACCGGATGGTATAAGGATAATCCTGGTAGGCGTACAATAGCACAGTTATACATATACAGTATGTACATACATAGAATTTATGATATACTGTATACTGTACATATATACAAATGGATAAATCTCTATTTTGTTCAAGTGACTAAATCAGACAGTTTCTGTCACAAAGGAGTACACCCTCATTGTATGGCATGTCAACAATCCCTGGCTTACATATAATATCAGGTGTGGGAATGTTGGCTTGCGTGTACGTACGACAGGTGTGTAGTGTACCTATACGTCAAATCTTACCAGCCTGCAGTGTGCCTTTGAAGGAGTGAAGTATTAACACTGTGGGGGTGGTCGCGCTGTCTTTGTACGTTTCTGTACCCTCCAGAGATGACAGTAGCTTGTATTCTTCCAATTCCGAAGGGCCAATTTCAACCTTGGATGTGATGGTGGGCAGAGGCTCAGTCAAGCCAAGCTGTGCTAGTATTTTTTCCTTGATTTTGTTCAGCTCGTAGTCCTGAATAATCTCGATTTCACTCCTGTTGTCTCCCTTTGTGGTGTTCTCGGTGAAGCCCCTTTGAACTACACTCAGTAGGACCAGGAATGCCGCTAAAGCCAAAGATGAGTGCCTCATACCAAACTGAAACGTGTAAGGATTCCTCAGTAGAGTTAACAGCTTCCACTCGAATGGAAAAAGGCTCTAAGAGAGGATGCATTTATACCATTTTTGTGGTCTCGGAAGGGCTTCTTGCGAGGTAATTATTTTACAGCTGCCACATGCTCATGTAATGCAATACACCAGTTATGTGTCCCATATAAGTATACGTCTATGAGGTAATAGAAAATCGGCAGTCTGACGTAACTATCGCCATTGGAAACGATTATCTTCAATTGACAGGAGAGTATCGAATTTGTCTGCCTGTGTGGATATCTCTGAGGCTTCATTTCGCCCAGTTGCACCCTGGAGTGTATATCTACATGTAGGCGTTGGTTTCAAATGACTACAGGACAAATCAATTCAATCCTCTGGGTACAGAGTTTAATAACACAGTTTCTGTAGATGAAGAATGTTTGCATGTACAAATTGATATAATTTGTCGTTGATTATATCTGTTCAGAATTGTGTGCGCACGCGCCTGTGTGTGTGTGCGTGCGTGTGTGTGTGTGTGTGTGTGTGTGTGTGTGTGTGTGTGTGTGTGTGCGTGCGTGTGAGTGTGTGTGTACATGTGTGTGTGTGTGTGCATGTGTGTGTGTGTGTGTGAGCATGCATGCATGCGTACATGTGTGTGTGCATATGTGTGTGTTTGTGTGTGTTTGTGTGTTTGTTTGTTTGTTTGTGTGTGTGTGTGTGTGTGCGTGCGTGTGTGTGTGTGTGTGTTTGTGCGTGTGTGTGTGTGTGTGTGTGTGTGTGTGCGTTCATGAATGCGTGCGTGCATGTGTGTGCATATGTGTGTGTTTGTGTGTGTGTGTGTGTGTGTGTGTGTGTGTGTGTGTGCGTGTGTGTGAGCATATGTATAAACACGTGTGCATGTGTACGCATGTATGTATATGCTTGGTGAATTATAGAGTTATTATGTGTTTAAGCACTTGCATACTTGTGGGAATCTATGTTAGATGGGGTGTGTTATTAGTGTGCTGGTATCTTTGTGGGTTGAATATTGCAGCTCCAATTATTCTTAAATTCTCGAATTTGATTTGAGATGATTGACAATTGCTACAGGTTACAACAGATGTGCACTTTCATGAAGAACGGTGTGAACATTCGTGTGTGGGTGCGTATGTACCTGCTGGTATCAGCCAGATCTGGCCACACCCACTGCTCCCAATTACACCCACCCGCCCCTGCTCACACCCACATTCCTAAACATCCACACGCACCCACGCAGTCTGTCTGTTCATGATATGGTGATTATAGCACTGGTTTCAAATTCAAGCCATCATTGAGAACTACCTCAGTATCAATCACTGTGATAATCTCACAGACGACCACAGTCTCCTCTCGTAGAACCATCCTGTTTATCCACTGCTTTGATATCACAGGTGTTTTGCACAATGATCATAACCAACCAGTCTGGCAGGCCTTTATAGTAATAACACCAGTTAATGTGGAAGTCTGCATTAAGACATTTCTCACTGTCTAATACTTATTCTTCTATTACAGTCTCTCCATAATGCGATATACATACAGTGACTAAACAGTCTGGTTGTGTTTGTATCTATTAACACTTGTTTACAGTTGGTGTTGAGGAATCTCTCTCCGTCTAATACTTATTTTTTCTATTACACTCTCTCCATAATGTGATATACAGTAAAACCTGTATATAAAGACCACCCAAGGGACCAGAAGTAGGTGGCCACTATAGACAAGTGGTCTCTGTATGGAGGTGCTTTATTATAGTAGAATTGACGTTGTGGATAGTTCAATAGTGGTCACTTAGGACAGGTGGTCTTTGTGTAGAGGTGGTCTTTATTACAGGTTTTACTATACAATGTACACACATACAGTGACTAACCAGTCTGGTTGTGTCCATGTATCTATTAACGCTAGTTAACATCTGGCATTAAGGAAACTCTCTCTGTCTAATACTCACTCTTCTACGACAGTCTAGTGTATAATGTGATATACGTACACACATACAGTGACTAACCAGTCTGGTTGTGTCCATGTATCTATTAACACTAGTTGACATCTGGCATTAAGGCATTTCTCCATTATCTATTACTTACTCTTCTACTACAGTCTAGTGTATAATGTGATATACTCACAGTGACCCTTTAAACAGTCTGGTTGTGTCTATATCTTCTTAACACTGTTTTACAGTCGACGTTGTTGCTAAGATGCATTTCTGTGTCTATATCATTGTTGCTATTCCACAGATGACCACAGCATCCTCCAGCACATAAGGTACTTGCATAATGACAACATCTGTATTGTAGTAACTTTAGCTTACAGTTGAAATTGCTGTTGAGATGATTCTCTGTGTCCATTGCCCTTCCTAGTAATCTCCTATGTCATGCGATGAATACGGTCAGCTACATAGTCCCACAGAGTCCACATTGCACCTTTCCAAGGGGTGCTGCATGTTTGAGGCAATGAGTAAGGTGTGTCCTACATGGTCAATTACACCGCACACTAATCAAGCGAATTTGTAGGATTTATTCACAGACACTAGAACGTGCATGCAGTGCATGTTGATTGCATGCCAGACGCTCCCACATGAGGTACAGAGTGTACAATCCTGCTAATCTTCATGTTGAGTGCATGCGTGTTGATTGCATGTCTGACGTCTGTTCCCACATTAGGTGCTTAGTATGCAGTCCTGCTTGCTGCTATGTATGGTTAGTGGACCACTGAACGTACAGAACAGCATGTCTCATGGAGCTCCAGGACAAGTACAGGATGAGATGCCACCGATATTACAGTACGTATAACTTTTTCTTTGGACATGCATACGTACATGTGTCCATAGGTGGAACGTGCATGTGAGTACTCATCTTTCTGTCAGCACTGGCTGGTATGCTTAACTTCACCAGAGCTTCGTGCAGAAACTTGGAAAATCAGGAATTTTCCCTGGAGTTGACTCCCCCTGCTCTCCCCCTCCTAAATGTACTGTAATTACTAACAGTGTGACTACACTGTATGTACGTATGTACTAACGGTGTGACTGTACTGTACGTATGTACCAACAGTGTTACTGTACTGTATGTACGTACATATGTACTAACGGTGTGACTGTACTGTATGTACGTATGTACTAACCGTGTGACTGTACTGTATGTATGTACTAACGGTGTGACTGTACTGTATGTATGTACTAACGGTGTGACTGTACTGTACATACTTACTAACAGTGTGATTGTACTGTACTTACTAACAGTACCATTTGCATTACATGAAAATGAGAATTAGTACTTACAGTATGTTCTTTTAAGGTCAATGTTAAATGATGTACATATTGCTAGTTGGTATTCATTGTATAAAATGTAATCATGGGTTTAGTTTACCGGGGTACTTGCTGAATGACTGCACTATGTGTGTAAAATCTGTACTGGTGATTACGAGGCACTGTTGAGGACTCTGCATACAACATTCAGTCTTAAGAGCAATCTGCATACAACACTCAGTCTTAAGAGCAATCTGCATACAACACTCAGTCTTAAGAGCAATCTGCATACAACACTCAGTCTTAAGAGCAATCAATCAGTAATAAGAGCATGGGAAGATGACAGCATTTCAATGTCAGGGTGTCATCTCTCTCATTTACCCTTCCTATCTTGTACGCAGTCTATTCTTCCAGTATTACCGGTATTCCACAGGTACTCGGCATTGATGTGTCAAGCATATTTGCTGGGGTTCAGGTTCAAATTATCTTGGAGAGCATTTTGCTGTATTCTGTGTACAATGAAGTGTTCTCTGAACTCATGACAATTCTTCGTCACATCCTTTTATGAATATTTGAGGGGTACCAAGTTACACAGGTCATGTTTCTCCTGTAACAGGTGCAGTGAATTGCATGCAGATCAAATTATTCTGGGAAACATTTTGCTGTATTCTTTGTACAGTGGATGAAATGTGAATTTGTCACAATTCTCTCTGCTATTATTCATTAAGGTTTCCAAGGCTACAGGTGTCTTGTTGGACATTCATTTCTTTCATCAGGTGGTTGATGTTTCCAAGGCTACAGGTGTCTTGTTGGACATTGGTTTCTTTCATCAGGTGGTTGATGTATCCAGGGTTACTGGTGTCCTGTTGGACTATGTACTGTAATGTATAAGTTCCCACGCCAAATTGGTTCTCACAGGCCCAAATCGGCAACTATTGGACATTCCTCTCTCCCGTCTCATGGTCGATGTAGATTCAGTATTTCCAAGAATCTGGGAATCCCTGCGTTGCCAATACCTACAGTGTCACAGCTGTTTCGCAGATCATTTCTCGTATGACCTCAAATGCTCTTCTTAACTCACACACCATGTAATCAAAGATACATAGCCTGGCAACAGGCATACTTGGTTTGAAGAAGCCCATTGTCGGCTTTTGGAGTATGGGAGGAGGTATTTCCTGTTTTAGGAACGCGCTCACATGCTGCTCACTTACATACTAATACTTTTGGTATCCTTCCCATGACCTCGCATACCTATCAGCATTATTCATTCACATATGGCGTATTCCTACCTGGCAGTCATCTGAGATGGTATTATTGCGCCATGCTGGTGACCCCATTAAGGCAAAGCAGCTATGTTCCCATCTGTGAATGGCTGGAAGCGATCTCTGTTTGTCGTGTGGCAACTTGGTTCCCAGTCCAAATGTGGATCCGTGTATGGGAACCTGACCTGGATCGGTGGATGTAATGTCCCTCTACTGTACAGTGTGAACCTTTCCATTGAGGACACCTTGGTATTGGCATAAGGTACCTTGTGTAGTGGAACCTTTCCATTGAGGACACCTAAGTATTGGCATAAGCTATCTTACATATATAGTGAAAACTCCTCATTGAGGACACCTTGAGACTGGTGTAAGGTACCTAATGTAGTCAAACCTCTCCATTGAGGACACCTTGAAGCCGGTATAAGGTACCTTATATGGTCAAACCTTTCCATTGAGGACACCTTGAGGCTGGCATAAGGTACCTTATGTAGTCAAACCTCTACATTGAGGACATCTTGAAGCCGGTATAAGGTACCTTATATGGTCAAACCTTTCCATTGAGGACACCTTGAGGCTGGCACAAGGGACTTGTCCTGAATAAGGTGTCCTCAATTTGGAGGTACACAACCTATTATACAGTATGTGAATATCATATACATACCTATACGTATACCTATGGCTAGTGAATTCCATTAACTTGTCCATGAGATGTCACCTAGCTGAACAACCCTCCTTCAACACAATCTTGTATAGTCGGGTTCTATGTACAGACGACTGCATTGCAGTGTCCTATTCACAAGTGTACAAGATGTCCCATTCAGGCGTTCATTGACCCGTATCCTTTGTAACGAAATCTACACCCTGGGGGATAAGACAGCCTTATAACTCTCCATTGACTATCATAATGTATTTTATTCTGTGTTAATTATCCTTTTGTTCCTTTGTTGTGGTTTGTACTCTTTGCTGGTTTCTGCCAACAATGAAGGTTAGTTCCACTGGTACAAAGGAGAGAGAGGATGTCAGAATCCTTAGTGAACCTTCTCTTCCCCAAACAATACTGCAAAGATGACTTAAAGTGAACAAAAAGAATTGTTTCTGCTTCAGTTTAACTGATTTCATTGTAATTTGTCAGTCATCTTTATTCTTAAAGGCTTCCCAGGATGATAGCGCATGTGTGACCCCAGCCTCTGCCACATGCTACCTAAGCCTCAAGCCACATGCTACCTAAGCCTCAAGCCACATGCTACCTAAGTCTCAAGGCCACATGCTACTCCTTCCTTGAGGACACGTGTAACCCCAGCCTTATTGCCTGTTGGTAGCTTGTGGACACAATATTCTTGCTATTGCACCGAAACATGATTTCACCATGATATCATGTGCCAGTGTTATTTTGTTCACATGTACAGCATATGACTCAACACGTCACGTGTTAGAACCAATTATTGTAATGAATCCAATGTGGGAACTTCCTTTCTCATGTCCGCATAGCGAATTTTGAACAATTGAGCCTGTAAAACACGTAAAAATCAAGATACCACAAACGACAATCACTTGGTGTGACTTGTTAGCTGGACTTGGGCGAGATCTGGGCAAGTGAGGTGGACATTTGACACTATCAAATTGAAATATGACTCTGACCTTTGATAAATTAGAAGCCAAAGGCGGATTAGTGTTTCCTTTCAATCAGCGGGCAGGTTCAGTGGAGGACTCTGAACTATGTATTGGGACATAGCAACGGATTCACTTATGCTTTGTGTCAATTGATACGGGTGGATTCAATCAATACGGGTGCATTCAATGGTGTTCCTCATTTGTGTGTGTGTAAGTACAGCCATTTTTGTCATGTGACCATTGCTTCATCCACCACTAGAACTTCATCTACCACCATTTCTTTGTGTAAACTCATTTTGTACATGATAATTATGTATTTGGGTATTCTACTATACTCGTTGATCTGCCACATACCACCGTCCTGTGCATGGTCCAAGTTTTGCAATATTGTACCACTAACCTGTGTGTGTCCAGTGTAAACCATATTGTACCACTAACCTGTGTGTGTCCAGTGTAAACCATATCGTACCACTAACCTGTGTGTGTCTAGTGTAAACCATATCGTACCACTAACCTGTGTGTGTCCAGTGTAAACCATATCGTACCACTAACCTGTGTGTGTCTAGTGTAAACCATATCGTACCACTAACCTGTGTGTGTCTAGTGTAAACCATATCGTACCACTAACCTGTGTGTGTCTAGTGTAAACCATATCGTACCACTAACCTGTGTGTGTCTAGTGTAAACCATATCGTACCACTAACCCGTGTGTGTCTAGTGTAAACCATATCGTACCACTAACCTGTGTGTGTCTAGTGTAAACCATATCGTACCACTAACCCGTGTGTGTCTAGTGTAAACCATATCGTACCACTAACCTGTGTGTGTCCAGTTTATACCATATTGTACCACTAACCTGTGTGTATGTTCAGTTTATACCATATTGTACCACTAGCCTGTGTGTGTCCAGTGTAAACCATATCGTACCACTATCCTGTGTGTATGTTCAGTTTATACTGTATCATATATGCCACTGTCCTGTGTGTTTGTTTAGTTGAAATAAATTTGATTCAGGTTCAAGGCAGATATTTATACAGTTTTTTCTTGAAAATTACAAAATCTAGAAAAATTCACTTTCTGTCTCCAGAGTATGATACTGTTTATATGATTTGCCATGACAACAGATGCAAACCTAATAATAGTACGTATATGTGCTTATTATATATGTTGCCAAGATAC
The DNA here is from genome assembly GCA_964020155.1 of Chondrilla cf. caribensis. Taxonomy (NCBI): domain Eukaryota; kingdom Metazoa; phylum Porifera; class Demospongiae; order Chondrillida; family Chondrillidae; genus Chondrilla; species Chondrilla cf. caribensis. The sequence continues at coordinate 1,325,276 of OZ026548.1, forward strand.
TGATGTAGGTAATTTGCCATTTTAATTAAATTTGATCATCCCATAAAGATCAATTTTCTACTTTGATTGAACAGACGTGGATTTTAATTCAAAGTGAATTTAATTTATGTTTCTTGAATCGATACTTCCTCAGCTACATTTACATTATATAATTTGCTTAGTACACACTCCTGGTTTCTACATACTCCAGGTTGGTACACACTCCTGGTTAGTACACACTCCAGGTTAGTACACACTCCTGGTTAGTACACACTCCTGGTTAGTACACACTCCTGGTTAGTACACACTCCTGGTTAGTACACACTCCTGGTTAGTACACACTCCTGGTTAGTACACACTCCTGGTTGGTATGCACTCCTGGTTAGTACACACTCCTGATTAGTACACACTCCTGGTTGGTACGCACTCCTGGTTAGTACACACACCTGGTTAGTACACACTCCTGGTTGGTACACACTCCTGGTTAGTACATACTCCTCATCATAGTACATAAAGGTAACATGATAGTACTGTGGAACCTGTCTACAGTGGTCACCCTTGGGACCTAAAAGAGTAGCTGTTATGGCAAGGTGACCTGTATTCACAGGTGGATTTATAAGCTGTAGACCCATTTTGGACTCGTAGCCTGTTATGGGGAGGCCACCAGTCAATGCAGTGGTCACTGTACACAGGTTCCATTGTGCATCATATTTCACTTCTGTCCGTCGCATAAATAACGTAACTCAGGTCATTCGTTCACACTAAATCATTCATTCGTAAAAATTCAACACAAATTAAATTTCCTCAAGCATACATAAAATGTGCATGCATGCGTGCATCAAAGTGTACTTTAAAATGCATAACAGTGCATGTGCATTCTGTAGTACAAATCCATGCATGTAAAATACACGTATCAACTTGCAAGCATAAAATCAGTTCGTACACATTTAAGAGTAATAACTAGAGTTTATTGTAGGTATACATACATACATATACACATACATACATACTGTACATACATATATACATGCGTGTAATATAAATTTATAATTGTTATTTAAATCAAATGAACTGTATGCAAATATGTATGTTCAGTTTGGGAGAAGAGTGGAGTGTGGGGAGGAGAGAATGTGCTATGCGTGAAGGTGGAGTGTGTGAGAGTGAGTGCTTGTATGTGTGTACATATGGAGAGTGATTGGGTGAAGAATGTGATTGTGACTGTGTGTGGGGGGTGCAGGTGTGAGTGAGGTTGAGTGTAGGTGGAATGGTGATGGTGAAGTGTGTACGAGTGTGTTAAACACACTTGCACGAAATTATAATTGCATCCCTGAGTTGGTATGACCCAGCTCTTCCATTCGCTGCAGCCGTTATTGTGACGTTCCTAACTTGGTCAGGAACACAACAGGGGCGAATTTCGTCATCGATTTTTCCAATGAAACTGTAGTAGCCTTGGTATTCAGAAATTTTGTCTCCCAAGCACGCCCCTTCGCATTTTCCAATGTTCAGTGTTGGAGGCTCGACCACGCGCGACAGGTTGAAATCGCTCTTGAAGTCTATCACCAGGTCTTTCCTACAGCAGTTTTTGTTGTTCGTGGAACACTGCTCGAAGTTGCTAGTTGTGGTGGGCGCTTCCCGTTTTCTTCTCGCTTCCTCTCCGAAGTGTGCTTCCCTGGAAATCACAAGTCGAGGGACTCGTGTGTGATTGTGCACGTCCGTCACAAATGCACAAGTCAAGTTGTTCTTCCCGGCCATGAAATCTTCCTTTCTTCCTTCATTGTAGACAGTCACCACCAAAACGACATACCTCCCATTCAAATTTTGCAGCCATTGTCCTTTATCTCCTGTGATGTCCAGCACAGTGTAGCCCAGCTTGTTGGCGTGAATCGTTGTAGTACTCAGGGGAATTATCATGCTCTGTCCACCAACGTACGTCTTGTAAGATATCTCCGTGGTGTATACGTCGGGAGGCAACTCTGATGTTTCTCTACTCCTGAGTGGTGTTTGGTAGAGCAGGAGTTGAATCTTGGAGAGTGCATCTTTGTTCTTTAGTTTTGCGAATCGTATTTGGTATATTTGCTTGTGTAGGGCCATCCCAGATGGTATTGCTTCTGTGAAGGAAGATCGAAAGGTAGGATGTGATTACTAACTCTCGGTATTTACCACGGGTATGCTATAATATTGATATTTTAGCATATTTCTGATGCAGAAGGGCTCAGGTTGGATGCATGTTGACAATCCATGTGAAAGTGTCCTGGAATATCCGTACATACTTTTGACTGTGTGTGTGAGTGTGTGAGTGTGTGAGTGTGTGTGTGTGTGTGTGTGTGTGTATGTGTGTGTGTGTGTACAATTGTACATGTGTGACACACATGATGTATTGTACGTACACACACATGCACTTCCTGTGAGTACATTTCACCAAATACTCTAGTTGGTATGTGTATTTGAAATATGAGGGTCAAGCATGTGCCAATGTGTCCAGCAGATAAAAAGGCCACATTTCAGCCCAGATGGAGCCGAAACTATATGGGTTCTTCCACACTTCTCCAAATAAGTATATAGCTACACCTTTGTGCACATGTGTTTCAGTTCGTCGGCATGGTAACTGGGTTATTATTACACTGTGTCTGTGTCACTACTTTGCTGTTCATTGTACTTTGTACTGAGTATGTACATGCACATGTACATGCACATGTACATGTGGTCTTAGTGGTAGCAAAGGGCAAAACGTAGAGTAGACACGGGTATCAGGAGAATGACATAATACATTTGCCGCATACCATACATGCTACTTATACTGTAATACTGTGGTCTAATATATGTACATAGTGTTTATTATGTACAGTGTGTACAGTATATGAGAGATATGTGTGTACAGTTCAGTACATTGCAAAACTACACACAGTAGAACTTCACTTGAAGACCATCTCACCAGTGAATCACTCCAGTATGAGAAATCCTATGCTGTATTGCTTTGTACAATGTCAGGATTAGGACTGTCTCACAATCGAGACCACTTCTACTGATTGCCCAGATGGTCTCAAGTATGACTTCTCCACTGTACTGTGTGTAATATGTATGGTACGTGTTTGCAATTGTCTCCTCGTGAATGCCATAACTGCCACTTTGGTACAGCTATTTGTCCTCTTAAGAGGTCGTGGGACACAGTGTACCGTGTAATTGCCTGTACCCATCCTCAATGGCAGCCAATTGCATATCTAATGGGGTTAGCTGCCACATTAGCATTCCTAACCATGTAGTGATGACCATCCAACCGTCTGACAAGGCTGTCTTTTCTCTGACTATGTATTGTGCATGCAGTTGGACCTGTCTGTGAAGACCACCCAAGGGACCATGAAAGAGTGGGTGTGTCTGTAGACAGGTGGTGTTTGTGTCGAGGTGCCACAATGTAGTTGAGAGGATCCAGTAGGTAGTCAAATCGTGGTCACTTAGGACAGGTGGTCTTTATAACATGTACCCCCTTTTCTTTACATAACAGTTATGGTCATAGAATCTTACTCAAGCCCTGAGAAGAAGCCTCTAGACTGGAGTTAGACAACTGTTGTATGTGCATACAGGCATTTCACAGACAGTCCAACAACCATGTATGAACCAGTTTATGGTCTGTTTGGCTGACTTCACGCAGCTAACGGTTATGCTTATGGAATCTGACCAAACCTGGGTATGCCTCTTGACACTAGAAGCTATTCTAGACACCAGCATGTTTCAGAGGCCTGGTTAACGGCCATGTATGCACTGACACTGACTTCCGGTTAGCTCTTATAAATGACTGTGCACTGTGTGATATTTCTCAGTCTGGGATTACCTACAGTTGGGAATGTTGCCACGTCTGCAAGTCTCCGAAGTGTCATGTGAGTGAGGTGTGTGTTCTAGTGATATTGCTACAACCCCTGTGTGCTGTGTGTGAGGGTGGTCGATTGGATACTACTGTATTGAATCACTTGTAAATACGTGTGTGTGTGTGTGTGTGTGTGTGTGTGTGTGTGTGTGTGTGTGTGTACCTGTAGTTCCCCTTACAACAGTATTACACTCGTGTACGTACACCACATACACAGCTCCACACAACACACACACAAACAAAGCACCCTCCACACACTAGGGTATAGAAAAGAGTACTGAAACACCCACATACTATTTAAACCTTCACTAACGCACTTGTTACAGAAGACTTCTTCACATGTTGTGCCACGTAGGATTTTACTGATTTGGCAGTTGGGGGTTTTGTCGCCTGATAGAGTGGCAGGGTGTCTTCTATGTTTGTGATCAGCATGCTCTCTGCTAGTTCCTCTTGGTCTAGCTCAGTCAAGTTCACTTCTGAGCTTGCGATTTCTTTGTCGATGCCAAGCTGTTCGAGGATGTATTCTCTGAAAGCCGGAAGGATGTCTTCCTTCGTCACGTTGCCCTTCTGACAGCCACCGCTATGTGTGCTGTTTGCGGAATCAGTTCCAATTGTCACTATCGAGAACACCAGAATATATCCAGCGCAGAAAGTTAAACTTCTTCTCGTTCGCATCTCAGCTTCTCCACTGTTGATGACTCCTAACAATATAGGCACTTTCGCGGGAAATGGTTAGTTTCTGCAATACTTGTACAGACAACTAAACTGGCTTCTTCGTGTCAGTGGGTATCCCCAGGCTTGTGGTAGTGGTGTGAGTAAGATCTATCCTGGATCAAACTGGCAGTCTGGCTCAGCCCCTAGTTTTCACGTGCTATTTAATGAATTCTTGCAGGATCGGGTTTTACCTCATGTAGAGCTTCCTGTTGGATGCCTTAATTGTGTTTGCAATTTGTGGTTAGACGGCTACACCCAGATATGCCAATGAAGTGAATCACCACGAATGTCCACACCTAGTTTCAAGGAATGCTGGTCAACTGGCAGTGAGCATTATGGCACACTGTGTGTATGCACACCCCTGTGTAGAGCTCATGTGTGTATACATTCAGGTATTACCAACTGTGTTGTAGTTGTGAGTTAGTGATCCTATAGTTTACCTCTCTTCTCTCTTCCTCCCTCTCTCTCCCCTTCTCTTCCTCTCCCTCTCTCCCCCTCCCTAGCTCTCTCCCTTTCTTTGTTCACCTGCCTCACTGCCTTCTCCATCTCCCTCCCTCCCTCACTATACCCTCCCTTTCTCCCTCCTCACTCTCCCCACTGCTATATCCCTGCCTTCCCTCCCTCTCTTCCCCTCTCCCTCTCTCTTCCCTCCTCTTCCACCCTCTAACCATCTCTCCTTCTCCTCCCATTCTTCCTCCCCCTCTAACTCACTTTCTCTCTCCCACCCCTCCCCCCTCTTTCTCCCTCCTACTCCCTCACTCACTCTCTCCCATCCCCTCCCCACCTCCCTCCTCTCCTCTCCCACTCTCCCACCCCTCCCCCTCTTTCTCCTTCCCTCTCCCACTCCCTCACTTACTCTCTCCCATCCCCTCCCTCCCTCTCTATTCTCTCCCTCCACTTCTCCCTTTGTATGCACACCTGTACACCTAAACTCCACGTTCCACCCTGTCAGGACCTTACCACTGCTTCTTGCCACTCTCTGTCAGTTTGATCTCTTACAGGAACACCTTAAAAGAGAGAAAACCTTTTCTTACATACCATTGTTGGGTTGCATACGTACATGTGTGTATTCTGTGTTGATGTCTTATCCATAAAAGAACTCGCAGGTGACTTCATGATGCATTGTTTCACAACTCATTTGTTCTTCCTTGCTTCCTTTTATCTGAGCTCACGCTAGACTATTCATTATTCTCTTTATTCTACCATTTTTGGAATTAGTTGTTTGCATCCGTGACGTGACGCTATTGTCAAGGGTCCTTTGTCCCTGGTATTCGCAATGAAACTTTAAAGATAGTGTCACCTGTATAATGATGGTATACTGTTTGGAATGTATCCGTCTTTGTGTGTGCAGTGCACCTAACAGAGCCATTCAGACCTGTTTAACCCCAATTCTCATGACATGTTCGAGGACACCTTCAATGTGTTTGAACTCTGCTTTGAAGCTATTGTGAGAAAATTGATCGGAATGGTGGGCCTTGTTGAATACGGAATTAATGAATATTCTTTTTGGTATTTAGGCTTATCTCCCATTCGACACCTTTACCTGCCAATCTACTTATTAGGAATGTTTTGGAGGTCAGAGATATGGCGTTTTTCAATAGTGTACCGATGTACCTCACTCCACATAGCTGATCCCCACACCGTAGACATACCGGCAGGGTTTCTTGCACAACACTGACATACTTGAGAGTCAGTTGGTGCCATTCTTAATACATTTCCACGGTAACTGCATAAATGCATTAGTGATGAAGCCATATAGGGAACCTTTCCGTTGAGTTACCAAGAGGCGCGAGATCATTATAGCAAATACCCCTTCCTCTGTGTTCGATTCCTATTAAGGGATAATCATAGGTATTTATCACCTTGTGTGATTTTTTGTTAATCCTTTGGTGAATGGGCAATATAAAATCCCGGGTGTGGTGTTTACAGCTGATTTTGTTGCTCTGGGGTGCATCGTCGAGAAACCGTCTGTGCTCTGAAGGCGTCTTCTGTCCCCCAGACATTAATTGGTAGGAGTAGCGTCTGGGTATTGTAAGGTGGAAGTGGACTGTTATAAATAAGGACCAACCCAGACCCACAGTACTTCACTCTGTCTCTTTTTGTACACAATTTCAGTCAAGTCTCTGTGGAAGCTGAGAAGAAATGGTTCCGGTTAAATTAGCAATCTGGATGCTGCTCCTGTGGAATATCCCAGGTGTGGATAACACAGAGTTGGTTAGCGAGAGAGATGTCAGGTTGAAGGAGATCAGAAGGGTTCTTCTGGAGCAACTGAATCTCCCTGATACACCACCATCTCCCGAGGACCGTATAGATGGGATACCAAAGGAGGTGTTTGACGAGTACCGTTTGGTTAATGAAATACAGGAGAATGTTGGTGAGGGAGATGCTGTCAATGAGCAGGATAGGTCAGCACAGAAGGTGTCTTCTTTCAAGGGATCTGGAGTGGAATTGCACTCAAAAGGTACTTTTGGTGTCAGTACTTCTCTGTTGCTCTGTGTGTGTGTGTGTGTGTGTGTGTGTGTGTGTGTGTGTGTGTGTGTGTGTGTGTGTGTGTGCATGTGTGTGTCTGTGTGTGTGTATGTGTGTGTGTGTGGTGTGATTCTATATAGCCATAACACCTAGGTATATCCTGCATAGCCCAAAGTTACACACTGTACAGATGCTAACATCAACAGTTATCCAAAACTCGAGGTTTTCGATAGGAGGCGTTTAATACCATACAAAATTGCCCACGATATTCAATCACATTGATACAACATAATAATGTGCTGTGTCCGAGTAGACAATCAAGATCATGTAGCAGCGTGTGTGTAAGGTGCAGGTAGATGTTGTGTCCAGTGAAATACTTATCCACGATTAAGACATAACGCAATTATCGTGAATAATTACAATTGTAACCCCACACTCTGGGGTACTGGATTTAGCAGTCACTTTACCATCCCATTGTTTTTGGTTGCTAGGTGACTGGCTTACTACGAAGAGTCTCCTTCGCAGACGATACAGACTGAGTTTCGATTTCCATTTTCAGACGAATCACTCGATATCTGCTGTACAATTGGTACTTTATCAACTTCCTGTATCTGCTGAGCATCAAGAGTGGACTGAAGTACAGCAATCGGTAGAAATTGCCAAAGTTGTGGAATCAAACGAGAAGGTACTGAAGATGCCCATCATCACCAAGATGATGACCCTCGGAGACCAAGGATACAAAGTGATCGACCTCACAGGTGGTGATTTGTTGTGGCTACGTAACAGTATTGACAGAGACGAGAGAAAGCTACAGCTGGAAGTTACGGTTTACTTCTCCAGACATGCAACCAGTAACCTGGACGATGACAGGAACAACAGCCACAATTCTCCCACGATGGACTTAGTACCACCAGGAATTGAATTCGCTTTGAATGATTCACACCCCAAGCAAACACCACGCCTCGTAGTAATGTCGCCTCTTCTCAAATCGGAGCCTTCCAGAAAGAAACGCTATTCTGTGCAAGACACGTACAGAGAACGGTATTGTCCAATGACTGAACGACACTGTTGTGTTCGGAATTTCACAGTGAATTTCCACACCGATTTGAAGCTACCCAACGTACTGTATCCGGCCAATGCAGATTTTGGATATTGCCATGGTTACTGCCCGCTGTATTCCGAGCTCCTGGAGCCTCCTCCAGTGTATCAGTACATCACCAAGAAATCACCAGATATCGAACCGTGTTGTGCCATGGGACAGATGGGAGATCTCACCACGATCGTAAGGATTGGAGGAATGACGAGAACAGTAACATTTCCAAAAGTACGCATTTTTTCTTGTAAGTGTCATTGAGTATTGCCATGATCGAATCTGTCACAATTTTTTCATCCCTGTTGTTAAATTGAGTACAACTTGCTGTGCAAGACCTCACAACCATGTCCCTCCAATTTCTACTGATAATGTACGCAAGCATGAAAAAAATTCATACTTTTATTGTTTTTATGAGTAAGTATTATATGCATATGCATACTAAGTGATTGTAAAATAATGTGTTATATTATTATTGTGAGACTTAATAATACATAAAATACTCTAAATACAATGTAGCACTAATGTATATATATATAGTACTATATACTATAATAATATTATGATGGATAATACATATTCTACATACGTAATGTATTATATATATATATATATGTATACAGTATTAAATTGAACCTCACTATTGTGACCACATGCATACAGGTATATTATACAATGCAGCTTGCTTAGTGAGTACACCTTGAGCAGGTATATAGGACGTGGTTAGTAGTACATACGTATATACTCCTGGTTATAGTTGAGTACATCTCTCTCAGTCCCTAGCTCATGTACACTATGTCAACCAGTACTGATAGTTAGTACAGTGGAACCTCTCTAATAAGGACACTTTGGGACCTTTAGTCCTCATTACAGAGGTGTCCTCAATTCAGAGGTCACTTAATACACTACAGTACTACACTGGGACACAGAATGGTGTCCTTATTATAGAGGTTTCTGCAATTCAGAGGTTTGTAATAGAGAGGTTCCACTGTATAATATGATCGATGAATAGCATCAAGTATATTATATAATTATATACACATTTATTGTTTCAGGGTATTTACTAAGCAAGTTTGACTATAATATTATTATAGTACAAGTTGTTGTTATACTACACCTATATATTATAGACATTATGCATTATACTATATATTATACTATATATTTAATGTCACATGCAGTTATATAATTCAATACAACTCATCAAATCACATGAAAATTCATTATAATACATAATGCATGGCACATAACATTATGCATATTATAATTGTCGATTTTGTAATCAATGATAATTTAATTATTGTAGTTGATATCAAAATGAACAATAGTTACATTGATCAGAGCATAAAAAGTCAAAACACGAGTTAATAATTCTTACAAATCAAACTTAGAAGTAAACTACAAATATCATCAAGACACTGTGTTGATCAAAAGATAATGAAATTGACCAAAAAATCAGTTTTACAGTATGATAGGACAACATACAATAATATTAATAATAACAGGAACCTTAGCAACAGTAACTATAGCGACTGCTACTGCGTGCAAGTGGATAGTATCAATCATGCTGGTTGGCTGTCGTGCTCATTATAACGGGAAACTTCCCGTTCCCGTTCTGGTGAACACTCCTCCTCGTTGCATTCTGGAGTGGGAATGTCGTCAATTATGGAGTCAGTCTGCGAAGAATCCACGTCGTCTTGCGAGGAACCTTCCATAATCAGCCCTTGAGCTACTTCAAGATGTCTGTTTACCAACGGCATACGTACTCTCTTACCATATTGAGCTGCGTAGAGAGCAATAACAACAACAAAAATGAAACAACAGCCTGAAACAAAGGAAACTTGATAGGATGGCGCTTAGTAACAATCGAGACCACCTATGGGACCAGTTGAAGTACAGTAGAACCTCACAATTGAGACCATTTATGGGGCCAGTTGAAGTACAGTAGAACCTCACCATTGAGACCACCTATGGGACCAGTTGGAGTACAGTAGAACCTCACAACCGAGACCACCTATGGGACCATTTGAAGTACAGTAGAACCTCACAATTGAGACCGCCTATGGGACCAGTTGAAGTACAGTAGAACCTCAAAACTGAGACCACCTATGGGACCAGTTGAAGTACAGTAGAACCTCACAATTGAGACCACCTGTGGGACCAGTTGAAGTACAGTAGAACCTCAAAACTGAGACCACCTATGGGACCAGTTGAAGTACAGTAGAACCTTACAACTGAGACCACCTATGGGACCAGTTGAAGTACAGTAGAACCTTACAACTGAGACCACCTATGGGACCAGTTGAAGTACAGTAGAACCTTACAACTGAGACCACCTATGGGACTAGTTGAAGTGGTCTCCATTGTGACTTGGTTCTAATTCTGATGTTGGGAGTGTATGAAGCAACACAGTACAGGAATTCCTGAGATAATGAAATAGAGGAGGTGTTACTTAGGTGGTCTTTCAGTGAGGTTCTGCAATAATATATACAACCAGCCACAAATATGGAATCTCGTCAAATATGCATGAAATAATAGAATTCCACGTACACATCACCCAGTGGGGCTCAAATGCCCCTACGAGGTGGCATATCAATGTAGCGGTGCTGTCACATAGGGGGTCTCACTGTAGCATCACTGCTACTCCCAGGTGGTACAAATTGATATCACTCAACCCCTGGCATTCTGACAACAATGGTCAGGTAGCCTACAAGCTGCATAGAAACGGGTTCACTGAGGGCTTACATTGGTGAACTGAAAACATACAGCACAAAGCATCGCTTAGTAGGTCTCTTGGTATCAATTTTCAAAAGATAAATGTAAATAATAATTAGTATTAATCAAATCATTGTTTAGTATGGCTTGAAGGGTCTGATGCAATGCTGACATCATATTATCTTTATGGTTGTTCATGTGCACTGCGTGTGTGTGCATGTGTGTGTGTGTGTGTGTGTGTGTGTGTGCGCCTTTGTGTGTGCATGTGTGTATTAAGGCATGTGTGCATGTGTGTGTGTGTGTGTATGCGTGTGTGCGTGTGTGTGTGTGTGTGTGTGTGCGCCTTTGTGTGTGCATGTGTGTATTAAGGCATGTGTGCATGTGTGCGTGTGTGTATGCGTGTGTGCGTGTGTGCGTGTGCGTGCGTGTGTGTGTGTGTGTGCGTGTGTGTGTGTGTGTGTGCCTTTGTGTGTGCATGTGTGTGCATGTGTGTGTGTACGTGTGCACTAATGCGTATTCTCCCACACAGACAGCAGAGAGCAAAGGAGACAGATACAGAGAGTGTAGAAAAGGAATGACATCACACCGCTGGGACTTACAAATCTGGTCATTCATGAGGTCAATGACCTTTCTTAGAATAAACCTCGGCAGAGTGAAGGCTTGAGCTTCAAGCGACTTGACTTCTTGGACGACAGTCTCATTATCACTAAAAAGATACAGACATTGATCAACAATAGACACCAACAGCATCAACAATAAACACAGACACAAATGAGTAATAACGTAAATATAAACAATAAACAACAACAATAATATAGAAGTATCGATAACAAACTACTGTATAACAATGTGTGATACTAAAAAGCAACAACAACTCAAGAATATACGTAATTGGGTCAAATACAGAGTGAATCAGTCATTCCAGCCAAGTACAATTGTTTGAGTGTTAAAATACCAACACTTACAGTCGAACTTCACAAAATCGCTTGGCACAAAATATCTCATCACAAGATTCTGTTAGGTCCCTACATTTGCCCCAAATGTACACACACAACCATGATGGAAGTATTCTCAACAAGAATTACTGTTAACATGAAATTTTTAAGGTGTCCAAAGAATTTAGTGTTTAAGAAGTTCATCCGTATGTTCACACAGTAGGTGTAGTTGCAGCTTATCACGACCAAATAAGGCATATTCCTTCTACAATCTGCATACCAGTGTCTCCTTCGAGGGGGGGGGGGGGAGGAAAAAGATAAGGTGGAGAGGGGTGACGGGAGGGGTTGCCCTCGAAAGATTTCACCCTTTTTGGAGATTTCCCCCAGTCTCTCAAAACTGTATGCAATAATTTCATTATCGGATCCAATCGGGTCTGTCTCATCAAATTTTTGCAACCGCCCGTACATGCCCCCCTTCCTGACCACTGTCCTGAGAGAAACCCAACAAGGCGAGGTGAACTCACTCCACAGGATGACATCACCAAACAAGGTTTCGGGATAGAATCGGAAACGATTCCTGTGATCTCAGCTATCAAGAGTAGTGTACAGAGGATGCCAACTTCTTCAGGATTCAAAATCGAAGCAGCATTTAGAAACAACTTCATCTCTCCAGAATGATTGAAAAGGATACTTACATGAATATTATGGAACCAATCCTGCAACCAACTCAACCACAAAGTGGAAAATGTGCATTCATGTACACTGGGAACACACACCTCACAGGAACTACCAGCTACGTAGGTATGCTAATATTAACAACCACATCCTGTACAAGTCAGGTGTGCACCTGTTGGTGTACATGGATGCATTGTTTTACGTCAGAAGAGAGGTCGTAAGTGGGGTGATTGCCATAGCAACAATCTACGGGCTGGTGAAATCAGCACTAGAGGGGACACCAATCGAGAACGACCTTTCCAGGATATGCATCCATATCGTAAACCATTTTCATCAGCGATATATTCAACGTGATGCATTCTGGTACTTCAGTGTCTTCAGTGCAGGTATTGGGCCAATCTTGAGAAACAATGCACTACTTCAACCTTATTTGGCTGGAAGGGTCATCTTGAAAGGTATTGTTGAGGCTCAAGTGAAACATGCTTTAAGTGTTACCATGAGCAGTACAACTGACCACCAATAGTCCACCACACACATGAAATATGCATGTGTTGATTAGTTTAAGAATTTATACCACAAAGAGAGAGGGAGGGGTGAGGAGAGAAAGAGGAGAGAGGGAGGGAGGTGAGGAGATGGGGAGGAAGGTGAGGAGAGAGGTAAGAGGGGAGGTGAGGAGAGGTGAGAAGAGGGGGAGAGAGGTGAGGAGAGAGGGAGGGAGATGAGGAGAGAGGGAGGGAGGGAGGGAGGGAGATGAGGAGAGAGGGAGGGAGAGAGAGAGAGGGAGGGAGGGAGGGAGATGAGGAGAGAGATGAGGAAAGAGGGAGGGAGATGAGGAGAGAGATGAGGAGAGAGGGAGGGAGATGAGGAGGGAGGGAGGGAGGTGAGAAGGGAGGTAAGGAGAGAGGGAGGGATGGGAGGAGGAGAGGAGAGTGAGAAGCTAATAAACATGTGACCTGTTGGTTTAGATTTAGTCAGTGTAATCCTATACTGTCACACACTGTCAGGATAATTGCATGGAAACCAATGAATATCATTACTTTCATTGCGGATCGAGCCAATTTCATAACAATGGTGAAAATCATCTTAGAACAATTTAATCATCGTTTTACAATTAACACCGACATTGAAGAAAGAAAAGAAATCAAATTAATGTCAATTTAGAAATATAATAGCATCTGAAGTAAGTGACACCAGGAAACATCTGCTATTTTATTCTCTCTCAGTGTTTCGAGCCCTACCACCCATATTAACAGTGGGTGCAATTGAATCCATGAAAAGGGCACCGGGTTAGGTGTAATTTGGGTATAGACGTACACAGTTGAGTGTCTCCTCAGAACAGCTGCTGTGTGTATACGTTTCACACTTTAGGTTAGGCCATGCTGCTCACACTCCCAGTCCCTTATTCACACTTCCATCCCCACACCCACTCCCATCCCCACACTTACTCGCACCCCACACTCACTCCCATCCCCATACTCACTCCCATTCCCACACTCACTCCCATCCCCATACTGACTCCCATCCCCACACTCACTCTCATCCCCATACTCACTTCCATCCCCACACTCACTCCCATTCCCACACTCACTCCCATCCCCATACTCACTCCCATTCCCACACTCACTCCATCCCCATACTCACTCCCATTCCCACACTCACTCCCATCCCCATACTCACTCCCATTCCCACACTCACTCCCATTCCCTTATTCACACTTCCATCCCTATGTCATTCCCACCCCAACACTCGCTCCCATCCCCATACTCATTCCCACACTCACTCATACACACTCACCAACACCATGAGCCCTACCTACCTGTAATAAGGGTTGGTCTGCATAATGTGGACAATTTGATCATACAACACCAGAAAAGCCTGCAGAGTAGAAGTGGAGAATGCAGTGAACTGCGTGGTGGTGATACCTCTGTAGCTAACAAGATTAGTGATACTAATTGACACTGTAGGTTCAATATGACATCAGTCCACACAAAGTAATGACCACATATACATACACATGCACATGCACACGCACACACACACACACACACACACACACACACACAAACACACACACACACACACACACACACACATACACACACACACACACACACACACACACACAGAGACAGACACACATCCACACGTGTGCTGAATGCACACACACACACATGCACACACACACACACATGCACACACCCACACACATGCACACACCCACACACATGCACACAGCTGGCCGAAATGTGGCAGACATGCATGAATCTCACACATGTTAACTTCATAATC
>OZ026548.1:1347500-1355000 GCA_964020155.1 Chondrilla cf. caribensis
GGATGCAACTTATAAGATTCGGGAAATAGCACGAATATCTTATCGCTGTGTCTAGTGTTTTGGTGCTGTTTCCAGGTAACAGCAGGAACTGGGAAAAAATTCATTGGGAAATTGGTACCCACAAGGAGCGTTTCGGTGTGGTTTCCATGGTAATAACAGGAACAGAGAAAACCATTAAACTGGAAATGTCTCACCACACATGTTGGGATGCATATTAACCAATATCGGATTACGAGCTCGGTAATTGGTCACGGATCGACATGTGATGATGGCAGAATGAGAAAATATCTCTCAGTTGCCACGGCGATAAACAGGTCCACATGGAGCATATTAAATTTAGCAACCAATACAGGGAGTATAATAGATGACAACGCAGTGATCTCAGTTACCATGGATACACAACATTGTCGTGCTAATTACTTCACAGGTGTTGTTCATGGGATACAACACATATTTGGTTGCCATGACTAAAAGGACCAGAAGAAGGGTGTGTGTTATTTCAATCTCTCTGCAAATAACAGGGGATATCCAATGAAGCCATATTATTACAGTTACATGAAGGTGAAATCAATTTCTCACAGACTACAATTACTTGAAGAGCTACCACAGTTGCCATGGAGGTTTTTAACGGAATTTACCACTTTCATTATGTCAACCATTGGTTCTGTGACAGTCACAACAGCCAATCAAATCTACGTACATGCGCTGATGCTGATACAAGCACGTTCATTGGTCGGCATGACTATCACATGCTCAATGATTGCCATCGCCAAAAAAGACAAGAGGCTTATATTCAAATTTCTGTAAATTCAGGCCTTGTGTGGTGCAGCTACTATGTTTGGTAGAACATCTTTTGAATAAATACACAATTGTCTACAATTCAGTGCTCAGCACAGTACAATGTGCAGAAACTGGTAGGGATATTTAATGACGCTGCGGCATCGTAATAATGGGCTTGAGGTCAAAAATCAAATTGCATATTCCAGGTGTATCGGAAGTGGGGTTACCTGAGGTGGAGACTTTGCCCCTTTGGAAGGTTTAGTCACTCCTCTACCTTTCATTACCCGTCATTACCTGTTATTACCCGTCATTACCCGACATTACCCGTCATTACCCGTCATTACCTGTCATTACCCATCATTACCCGTCATTACCCGTCATTACCTGTCATGGGCAATTTTAACTCCACACCTCAAAGTGTCTGCAGTGGCATTGGTACTCTGTGTAACTTGTATTCCTCTCCCAGCTGTGGTCTTTCTTAGCCATGCTCCTGGGATAAACCCCGGTATTCACTTGAAAGGACATAGAGACTATTACCGTATAGTGGGAAATTTTCATGGGACAAAATTTTCGTGGATGGCTCCAAAAGTGAAAATTCGCAGATAAAATTTTTGCAGATGCTGGCCACATTTACATGATAGAACAACAAGATGACGGGATTATATCCTTCAAAACAGACAGATTACTACAGTAGATGGATACAGACAATTAACTATCTTTTTCATTTAACCAGAATATTCCTTTGAGCCGTAATCCTATAATCAGGTCGACTACTATGGAAATGGAGAACAAATAAACTGCAAATTGTATTGCATTCGATTCGACAACTGAGAGGTGAGCATTTAGAGCTGGACAGAGTGGGTGAAGGGCACACATTCCCACACACATGCACACCCACCCACACTGACACACACACACACACACACACAATCACATACATACATACATACCCACACACACACACACACACACACACGCGCGCGCGCACACACACAATCACATACGTACATACATACCCACCCACACACACACACACACACACACACAAACACACTGACACACACACACACACACACACACACACACACACACACACACACACATACATACATACCCACACAGACACACACAAACACACTGACACACACACACACACACACACACACACACACACACACACACACACACACACACACACACACAATGCAAACAAGGGGAAATGTGGGAAGGTTCACTTCTCTATTATGTACCTGATACCTGATATGTACAAATGTTGGGACAATTAATCAATTAATCAATTAATGAATCGGTTTTCATTTCAAATCTGATTATCGTTAATAGTGCAAGCAAAGTGATTAATCACAAGATGTAATTAAATGAGTACATTAGGAAGCCACCCCCACCTTATTACCAAGAACCTTCACTCCATGAGTTCAATTTTGTACTTCAAGAGTACCTGAAATGTGAAAAGGACTCTAAAGACTCCACTTCATGTCAATTGGATGACTACTCAGTCCAATAGAGTGGGGGGGGGGGGTCTGGTTATACCCAACTAATTACTTAATTAATCAATTAATCAATTAATCAATTGGATACTATGCACTAATATTCAATTTGAAAATTACAGCTCATTCCCAGCACTAGTATGTGTGTACTGTACATGTGTTCATGTACCTGGCTTCAAAACACAGCCACTTAGGACTTACACCATGCATTCAAAGCCTCATGTACATACAGGTACTGAATGTATTCCACCCTTATAATCCGAGAAATAGAACACGGAGTCTTAACACCCCTGGTCCTATCTACAGGTGGTGGGATGGCACAAGAAGCTAATACCTTCTACAAGAAGTTATCTGCAGATCTTGCCTGCAAGGGAAAGCTAGAATGCAGTGTTGTCCTAGGAAGGTCGAGGTGTTGCATCTCATTTGCATCACTACGATCGGCAATTATGGCCATTCGAGGCTCTAGAAACACTCATCGCTACGATCGGCAATCATGGCCATTCAAGGCTCTAGAAGCACTCATTGCTACGATCGGCAATTATGGCCATTCAAGGCTCTAGAAGCACTCATTGCTACGATCGGCAATTATGGCCATTCAAGGCTCTAGAAGCACTCATTGCTACGATCGGCAATCATGGCCATTCGAGGCTCTAAAAGCACTCATTGCTACGATCGGCAATTATGGCCATTCGAGGCTCTAGAAGCACTCATTGCTACGATCGGCAATCATGGCCATTCGAGGCTCTAGAAGCACTCATTGCTACGATCGGCAATCATGGCCATTCGAGGCTCTAGAAACACTCATTGCTACAATCGGCAATCATGGCCATTCGAGGCTCTAGAAACACTCATTGCTACGATCGGCAATTATGGCCATTCGAGGCTCTAGAAGCACTGCAGCCACTGGAGCCCTATATGATATCCTCATTGCATCTTGTGAGGGGGTACACCCAAATCATAATCTATTACAATCTAATTTATTCAGTTCTCAATTACCATTATTATTTGCTTATTCGTTCTGTAATGACATATTCCACACTTACACGTGTTCATAGGTACGTATCTTAGTACACTTAACGTCCAAACATACATATCTTAGTACACTGAATGTCCAAACATACATATTTTAGTATACTGAACATCCACACGTATGTATTTTAGTACATTGAACATCCACATGTATGTATTTTAGTACACTGAACAGCCTCACTTACGTATTTTAGTATACTGAATGTCCACACATATGTATGTTAGTATACTAAACATCCACACATACATACTTTAGTATACTGAACATCCACACATGCATACTTTAGTATACTGAACATCCACACATACATACATACTTTAGTATACTGAACATCCACACATACATACTTTAGTATACTGAACATCCATATACGTATGTATAGGTATGTATAGGTACATGCAATGACATACGTATATTTACGTACTGTAGAGTGTATATTGTGTATGAAGTACAGGTCAACTGGACCACACACCACACCCCCGGACTCACATTACTGGTGTCAGGCATCTGTCGCCCACTTGTGGATCTAAACCAAGAACAAATTCAAGAGAAGTACTTGTGAACAGAAGGGACTCATAAGGATACTGGCAAACATCCAAGACACACACACACTCATGCACATACACACACACACACACACACACACACACGCACACACACACACACACACACACACACACACACACACACAGGTGCACAATACGGTGTTAGTAGACTCACTTCTCTCCTGCTGTTTTTCGAGTCTGCATTAAAGGAAGCGAAAATAGTGTAAAAATGTCCTAACAGTTTTACACTGAAAAAACTCACAAAATAAACAAGCTCTCAATGTCATATAGATATGCACATTGCTGGGTAGTGTATAGTGGGACAAGGGTGGGGTACCAGGTAGTGAACAGTGGGACAAGGGTGTGGAACCATGTTGTTTACAATGGGACAAGGGTGTGGAACCATGTTATGTACAGTGGGGCAAGGGTGTGGAACCATGTTATGTACAGTGGGACAAGGGTGTGGAACCATGTTATGTACAGTGGGACAAGGGTGTGGAACCATGTTATGTACAGTGGGACAAGGGTGTGGAACCATGTTATGTACAGTGGGACAAGGGTGTGGAACCATGTTATGTACAGTGGGACAAGGGTGTGGAACCATGTTATGTACAGTGGGACAAGGGTGTGGAACCATGTTGTGTACAGTGGGACAAGGGTGTGGAACCAGGTAGTGTACAGTGGGAGATAAACAGTGTTCCATCATACCTGTCGCTGTGGAGGTGGCCGGGACTCTTTATCGCGAATCAGCTACAAAAGAGACAAACACAGAAAACACTCATGTCTCGTTACAGAAATACCAATTACGCAGTGCTACAGTGGGAGTGAACCAACTGGATGGAGGAGCCAGTGGCAACAAAAAGCCCACTACATGAGACACATCCATTCATGATGGTAATCAATACATGAATGCACAGAAATGTACATACATACAAGAATATCTGTACAGTGAACAGTGGAACCCCACTTAAAGACCATCTCAGTGATGAGACCGTTAGAACAATGACCACTGTGACTGTACTGCATTACTCCGTTCACTTTCAACAACAGAATTAGGACCACCTCACAATGGAGACCACTTTAAAGGATCCTAATGGTAGTCTCAGTTGTAAGGTTCTACTGTACTTCAAATGGTCCCATACGTAGGTGGTGTCAATTGTGAGGTTCTACTGTACTTCAACTGGTCCCACAGGTGGTCTCAGTTGTGAGGTTCTACTGTACTTCAACTGGTCCCATAGGTGGTCTCAGTTGTGAGGTTCTACTGTACTTCAACTGGTCCCATACGTAGGTGGTGTCAATTGTGAGGTTCTACTGTACTTCAACTGGTCCCATAGGTGGTCTCAGTTGTGAGGTTCTACTGTACTTCAACTGGTCCCATAGGCGGTCTCAATTGTGAGGTTCTACTGTACTTCAACTGGTCCCATAGGTGGTCTCAGTTTTGAGGTTCTACTGTACTTCAACTGGTCCCATAGGCGGTCTCAATTGTGAGGTTCTACTGTACTTCAAATGGTCCCATAGGTGGTCTCAGTTGTGAGGTTCTACTGTACTCCAACTGGTCCCATAGGTGGTCTCAGTTGTGAGGTTCTACTGTACTTCAACTGGTCCCATAGGTGGTCTCAGTTGTGAGGTTCTACTGTACTTCAACTGGTCCCATACGTAGGTGGTGTCAATTGTGAGGTTCTACTGTACTTCAACTGGTCCCATAGGTGGTCTCAGTTGTGAGGTTCTACTGTACTTCAACTGGTCCCATAGGCGGTCTCAATTGTGAGGTTCTACTGTACTTCAACTGGTCCCATAGGTGGTCTCAGTTTTGAGGTTCTACTGTACTTCAACTGGTCCCATAGGCGGTCTCAATTGTGAGGTTCTACTGTACTTCAAATGGTCCCATAGGTGGTCTCAGTTGTGAGGTTCTACTGTACTCCAACTGGTCCCATAGGTGGTCTCAGTTTTGAGGTTCTACTGTACTTCAACTGGTCCCATAGGCGGTCTCAATTGTGAGGTTCTACTGTACTTCAACTGGTCCCATAGGTGGTCTAAGTTGTGAGGTTTCATTGTATACTTATCCACATGCGTATATAGGTTAGGTTAGATGGCACCATGGATGAAAACTGCTATTCAACACATGTATGTGTGCACATGTCCCAAATATAGCACTTCAGACAAACTTCCACTATTTATAATACATAATCTCACCACCTGGCTACACGCCCCTGACACCCATACATTTGAGACGGGTCGAGAATTTGGGTGGACTGTGAGATAAGACGTTGGCTAGGGAACACGTATACACACCCAGCAGAGGTGGAGGGCAAGGAGGACAATTACCATGGAAACGGACCGAGAAGCCACTGCAGTGAAAGAACACTTCCTCGATGAAACTAGTGAGGTCTAAAACCTCCGAACGTGGACTTTCTCTGTGTTCCCCCAACAGCTGTTTCTGGAGACATAAGGTCCCATATCAAAGGAAGTGATGGTCACGAGAGGTAGTCACTCACCACAGAGGTCACTTAAAAGGGAAGATTTTATTGTATATCATGCGAACCACGACATGTGCGCATGTGTGCACATACGTATGTATGTATGTACATACGCTGTCTAAGACATGTATGTACGTATGTACGTATGCATACAGTGGATTCTCGTTAATCCGCCGCCGTAATATCCGCCAAACTTTTCAATCCACCACGATTTCCCAATACCAATACAATGTACGAGTACCAATGAATGTCCAGTTAATCTGCCAAACTTGTTAATCCAAAAGTCGAATTGTGGCGGATTAATGAGTATTCACTGTATGTATGTGCTAACCAGTACATGTACATATGTACATATATACAGTATGTTTTCATACCAAAACCAACAGCACCCACTACACCACACAGGGATGTAACTAAGGCAATCACTATATCAATTCAGAAAGAATATTATTTTTATCATTTTAATTACATCACATTGATAATTTAATTACTTATGATATCATCATGTTTTGACTTTCGATCCAGATCTAAATTCCCGTTTCGATTTCAATTATGCCAAATTGGTCTGGAATCATATACTTCACCACTATGCTGCAGTTTACATTGGTTACCCGGTAACAGTTGCTAAGCAACAGTACACACTGACTCCCTAGAGACAGCCGCTAGTCCACTACTGCAGAGTGCCATTAGCAATTCACTCTGGAGCCTGTCCATTAAGACCACTTGAGGGACAAAGAAAGATGGTCTCTGCAGACAGGTGGTCTTCATGTGTGGAAGTTCTCCCAGCAGGATAAAATAGCAACAAGTTGCTAAGGAACCAATGTGCACACTTGATATTACAAGGCCCAATTCAGGTACATGGATAGAGGGATGTATATGCATATCTCTTTTACTGTTGGAGATGCAGCAGGGTGCTGTAGCCTGCAGTGGGCATACTGGGGGGAGGCTGATGTAGAGGTGTTAGGAGGTAGTTGAGACAACTCAGTGGATAGTTTAACAGTGGCCACCTGCAACACCTGGTCCTTGTTACGGTAGACATTACATAGTTGACGTGCTGAGCCTAAATAGATTGATGTCTACATTTTGGACAATTCCGCACGTCACTTGTTGGCAAATAATTGCAAAGTTTCGCCCACTTGGGCTTCTTCAGGCAATGCTTACAA